>DWAJ01001174.1:0-24404 GCA_018238005.1 Eurema mandarina | reverse complement strand
AGGGGAGGTGGGGGTTAAGATACGTGAGGGGGGGAGTAAACGAAATGTTCGCGCGAGAGGGTTGAGTACGTGAAGACAGCGAAGCGAAGACGCGCGAATATTTATATAGAGATGATAATACCGGAACGATATTTGAATTTGTACCTTTTGAACCGACAATGAAAATTATCTAACCATCAAAACTACTTATAAATACTATTTTTACAATGATTTTGAGTTTATAAAGAGTTTGAAGATTTGCATAGTGATAACAAATTATAATTGAATTAAAACATTACTAAAAAATATATATACTTTTTATGCAGTACCAACACACTTAAAATGGTGTACATTGATTCTCTGCTGTATTACTAATTTAAGATCTTTTTTTTACAGATGACTTAAGCGATGAAGAAAAGTAGCAAAACCTTATCAAGATACATCGAATAACATCTAATGCACGAAACAAAAATACATCATGAATAATTCGAATACTGAATTTTAACACAGATTATACAAACTGCAAAAACATGGATTGATTTCAAATGAAAAAATAACTTTACATAATATGGAACAAACGATTTTAAGGCAACATTCCAGTAAACATTTAACACTTACTGAAAAAACATCATACTAGAAAAATGTGACAAAAAAGTGTCGTAGAAAAAAGCAAAACTTAACACCGGAACGTATGAATTACAAGCCCCATATAAATGTACCAGAGTGCATTAGCAATAATTGATAACGAAGAAAGAAAATGAAAGGATAAAAATCAAAAATTATATTACGAATATTGGTATTAGCAGCTCCATATACAACCTTTAGGGTCCACTCCGGGCGACTTTCGTGTGGGCGAAAACAGTTTGAAAGTCGGGTCGGTATTGATCGAGTGTCTTGCTCCCCGCGCCCCGCCCTCAAGAACCCAATTCTGAGGATCTGCTTATCTTTAATATATAGTTATAGAACATAGAGTATAGATAGTGGTCTTTGTTTGGCTGTGGTATATCTTATCTGTGGTTTATATGATTTTGTCTGTGGTATAGTATTATAAGCTTATGTTTACGGTGTATTTAAACGTTATCGTTTAAACGTTTTAGATATAAAAATTTAACTTGAAAAATGTAAAATCAAAATTATCAAATTACCTACTAATATATAATAACGTTTAATATATTCGTAAAAGGCAAAATAATTAAATTAGAAATTAAAACATTCAACAGTTACCGTTTGAAGGTACCTATTCATTAGGTGTTTTTAAAATATACCTATTTTAGGTACAATATCTACTAACATTGCAAAAATAATGTACCTACTAAAACATCGGCCTATACTGTTACTAGAAAAAAAATGCAATTAAATAATAAGCTGGCTAACTAAATTGTCAGTATCAATAGAACAATCACAAATAAACAAATGTTACTTAAATCATCATATTCTGTCATCGTATTCAGTTTGAAAACGGAACTTTTTTTTTCCGAGCGGCCAGTTAAGGTAATTTTCTAAAGAAGCTTGTATTGAAAAAAATAATAAAATGTTTTTGGAGTTATATCTGTATATAGATAAAAAAATAGTTTTTTTAGTTACGTATCAAAATTAAGTAAAAACTCTTTTATTATTTGACGTTTAATTTAACAGCCAGCTACAGCCACAGGCAATATAATGTAAAAAGTTTTCATTGTAATTTTACATACATATTTAAAAGCAGAATTTAGTATAACGACGTCGCGTCGTTTTGTAACCCCATACTTTTGCCCGCGCTCGTCTTACAGATGATTAATGTGTGTACACGTTGATAATTATTGCCCACTCCAGAACAATCGATAGATAAGATAACACGTGTTCATAACTAGAGCTAGTGTGCTATTAATTACGACGGGCAACATTATTTATAAGGGAATTTCTTCAGCCATATTTTTCATAGGTATAAAACTGTTTGGTTATATTCGTACATGACAAACATCAATTTAAGAACAGTTTAGGCAATATTAGAAAAGTGAACAGAATCACCATTTTTAGGCAAAAGTAATATTTAAACAAATGTATATATCTAAAATACTTTAATAGGCGAAAGAATTGGCACAATAAATTGCATCGAGAACATCTTCAGATCGCATTTAAAAAACGAACTTGAAATCCGGCAACCATACAAATCGGACGCCCAATTAGAATTCTCGAAAGCACCTTATCGGCGAAAGGTTCAATTTCACGCTCGAGCATAATTAATGTACATCCAACAAAGTGGGCATTAAGAACATGGAAGGGGCGTAGATCGATATGGTCTCCACTTAAGGCTTTCTTGCGGGGGCTGCCGTTTCGCTGCGGCTAGGGAGCTTCTTCTTTCGTTCCTTACACCCTACACCCCCGACCGTCCAGCTAACGAAGACCCCCGACGCCTCGTCCGCTGTTGCTACCCGTGTAATTTATTACGGACACCGCGGGGCGTGATGGGTCGAGATATGGTGGCTGTTTAAATCTTCTTCCTTTACTTGGTGGGTTGGGTCGGGTGAGGCGCGCGTGTGTGAGTGGGCTCCTAAACTTAAAGACTGTTAGAGGGGTCGCAATCAGAACTATCCAGCTTTTCATTAGAGGAGATGGTTATCGCTGTACATGTTTTGTTTGACGAAAACGTTTGGTTAGTCGCTTTGTTCGTTTCGCCTAATGCTGTTTGGGTCTAAATGTTATAATCTGGTTTATTGTTAGTCCAGTAAATAGGTTGATTAAGTCGGCTGTACGTGTTCTAGAATCTAGACTTGTATCGTATTGAGATAGAATAAAAATACAAATTACACTATTTTATGTTTGAAAAGTAAATACTAAAGTAATCTTTATTGATTAAAAGGATATTCTATCACTTAAATTTAACATCAATATATTCGGGATGATTTTTTTATAGATGCAATAATGTATAAATTTAAAAATACTTACATTAAATGTCAATCATATAAAGATTTCACCAACGGTTAATCGCAAAATGCGTTGCTATTTTTTGGCATATTATTGACATACTCTGTCATTACTTTTTTTTTTTTAAATTACGTGATACTTGATGTACTACAACTATTATAAACAAAACACGTCAACCAATCAACCAACGTTAAAAACGACATAGAATTTTCTAGGCGTTAATAAATTATAGAACATTACGAATTAACGAATAAACCAACAAAACTTTACCATAACATGTAGGAAACATATCTGGCAATTGTTATCCTCTATTACTCGAATAAAGACGTTAGATTCAAATCCCCAGCCCCGCTAATTAGTATTCAGGGTTGAACGCAGCACTTCTTAAATAGGAACTGAACTCATAAATGTTGTGAGCGCACGAGGCGGGAATACTAAAGTGAAAACAGCTTAAAAATTACTGGCTGCCTTATTTTGTCTATGGCTGAAAAAAAAGTTACGTTGCTGGCCGGTATGTCTTTATAGTCTGTACCTATAGATATAAAAATTTAGGATTAAAAAGATAGGATTGCTCACTTCTATTCTTTTCTTTATTATACTGGCTGGTATAAATAACGAATAGCAAGAAATGTCATGATATTTTCTATAATTAAGTAGATAAAAAATATGACGTCTATCTGTCAGTTTAATGTCATAAATTGTTATTTGGTACCTCCAAACTTTTAAAATACCCTTTTTTTTAATTCCCAAAAAAATGCGGTTTAGTTTGACGTAAATTTAATTTTAAAATGTAAGAACGTATTTATGGTGACCAGACAAGAATATATTTGCTAAATACTGGCAACACTGAGCGTCCTCTTTCATTAGTGAAACATCTTTGCATAATTTCAAAACCTTTGTTAAGCTCAGATAGGTACGTTAGTTCCACCCTTTGAGGGAACCTTTATACATTGTACTTGCTACATAATCTCTTTATACAAACTAACTACGTTCTCCTATTTACATCAAAATATCTCAATTTAAATAAATAATAAAATTGACGTTTTCACGACATTTGTTTCTTTTAGGTTTTTAAATTGTTTCTTTTTACATCTCGAACAATCGTTCCCCTAAATACTATTATTTAAGTAATTATTTAAAAAAATACTTCATTTATGTAGTCAAAGTACAAATACTGACATATAAAAACATTTAAGATGGCTACCAAAATACCTTAATCATGTTAAAGTTTAGAAACGATATAGAATCGTAAACAGTATGATAAATTTCTTTTTAATATTTTTGTAGATAATACTGCATTGTTTCTTTCCGAATTGAAATCCTTTAAATAATTATTTTAATAGGTAATTCAATACTTTATATTGTGACTAGCTACAGGAAACTTGTATCTATTTTCGGATTTTACCTCTTTACATAAATTACATTATTTACTTTTATTAGTAATCAATAGGTACTACGAATTAGGTCTTAACAAAATTATTTCTTCATTTCTATCCACGTACAAATACAAACCATACCTACTTTCATATAGATAAATTAACTTTAAAACAACCTATATTACCTTCATGGTTATTTACGTAATTTCGAACATAATCATTAAATTAAAAAAAAAATTTTCGAACAAAAACAAAACCGTGTTCCAAAATTAAAAAGCTAAAAACTCAAATCGAAAACGTCCGTCCGTCGCATACCGTACACAGACAATACAGCGTGGCGTTATACAGAAATTCCAGCTGGACCGGACCCGTGGAAATCTCTTAAAGTCCGACGAAATCGCCAACGACCGCGTACAACGCTACCCCCACCCTGGTCCCGCCCGTCTTTTCCCTTCCTTAATGTAACAAAGACTCCCCTCTTACGTATCAATGTGTGCGGCACCAATGTGTGAGTGTAGTTTCGCGTCTGTGTGCGCACGTGAAATATTTGATATTTATTTCAAGGCCCGTAGCTGTTACAATTATATTTTACGCGTGAATTTAGTTTCTATAGCTGATGTTTTAGTGAAAGGATCTAGAAGGTACTAGGTGTGATTATGAGACTAGATGTATAAATAAAATAATTAATGTCAATAGAAGAATGTATAAAATTCTTTGCGAAATTAATTAATTTTCGAAATCTTCCAGACTCTTAGAGCTATTTAAAATTCCAACATCATTTTTAATCTAACGATTTTTTTAAAACCTAAATCTTAATTTAACTTAGATTAATTAATTTCGATAAACATTGCCGAACTGACCAACGAACTAGGTGTAATAACAAATATACAAAAAAACTTAAGACCTACATACTGTATCCAAATAGCGCTAACATAATATACCTACATATAAAAAAATCTAAAATTCGTTTTGAAACATAATTTTCCAACTTTATAGTGACGACTAATCTCGATAAGTGTTTCCGAACATATATAGTTAAACGATTAACGGATAAAAAAATTCTAAAAAAGTTTTTTAAATCTCCCGCTAAAAATGCTAACTTAATTTCTAACAAAACAATCGTTCAAAAACTTAAGATCCTATTTTATATCAACAACTAATCTCGATAAGTGTTTCCGAACGTAAATAGCTAGACTGTTAATAGGAGAAAAACCGCGCGCCACTTTGCGGTAGAAAGCGGTGGAAAGTGAAAACTTCTCGCGCGAAAAACTGCTCTGATTTAATTTATTTGCAATTTAAATTAACCGACATTATCCCGCCTTTATTTTTAATACCGCTAAGGTTATTTTAAAATTGTAATGAGTCGTCGAATGTGCCTTACTTTCCGTCGTAGTTTTTTTTTTCTTTTATGCCAGTGAAGATGTTAAATTTTAGTTTTAATTTAAAAGCTGTTAGCAAAATGACATTGACACGTGACAGATTTTTTTAAATACATTTATAAAAAAAATAATAAACTAAATCTATATTTCAAAATATGTAAACACTAAACATATTATATCTGTTAACATACGGACAACTATACTATCAACGTGTAACGGAATGAACCCTAAAATATAATATAAATCAATTAGACATCAAAAAAAAAATTAATAATTAAATTAACAATATCTGAGGTTTGAATAAAATATTTCTTAACTGACTTCAGACGGTTAGTGAAATTATGTCTGTCGCTTCTAATTATACGCGTCCGAGAAGACTGGATATTTTTAAATGCATAATACATTACTCCATTCTCTGCTTGATGTGCTGAAAATTCTCTTTAGCTTTTTATTGAATTATGAAGAGTTTTTAGAGTTAAATCTGTTTGAATTTTACCAATTATTAGAAACGTAAGAGGAATTGAGCCTTTCATTTATATCGGCAATTTTATTTAGTAAAATAGTGTATTCGTTCAAAAATAAATTCATTTGCTCCAATTTAAAAAGATTAATTTTAATAATACTCATTAAAACAGGATATCGCAATAACAAAAGATAGAATAAAAATTTAAAAATACAAACATAACTCATTCCTTGCTTTTATATGGCAATCATTTTTAAACGAAATATCGCTGTCAAATCACCCCTATTACAGAAATTAAAAAAATAAATCTATGTAGGTATTCCTTTTTCAAAGCGACAAAAATGGCAGTCGGCTCGAAAATATAAACAAAATATCTAGGTGTATGAATGAAAAATTAACATTAACCCCTTTATTGCATATCCTATTAGCATAATGACGCCGGATCTCGGAAGAGACGGACATAAATCAGACAAGTGGGAACGAAATTCGCGAATATGCGCGGCACATACAGAATTGCGTCATATTTATTAACGTACTTCATGTAGCTGGCTAAGGACTATATAAAATGTTTACTAAATATAAAGGTCTATACTAAAATAAAAATAAAAAGTGTTAAATTTATATCCGTTGTCGTTTTTGAATAATTTTAAATTAAATACAAGATAGGTACAGTATTTGTTAATGAAGTATTTCTTACTTAAATAGGTATATAAAACTTTAAGTAAAGGCAAAACCGAATAATAATCCTGAAATTTTTACTCAGTTACTACTAAAACTAATCAAAAGTAAACCGTGCAAAAATAATTATAAATTTCTAATCCAATCGCAAAAAAATTACAAATAAAATGGTAAACATATTTCTTTATATTATGGTTTTCTTAATCTCACAAACTGAAATGAAACTTAACAAAAAATACTTATCATACCAGCAAGATTACAAAATGTCAAGAAACTTTTCTGTTCGGTAGACGGCAGAACTATTTTCCTTTTTAAAAATAATGCGAGAAGCTATTTCAGCGCGCTCTGGCTGTAATTTTCTTTAGAACGCTCTGATGATGCAAAAAAGTTGTTATTTTCAGAAAGCAGGTTCGTTATTTATTTGCACTACATAAATAGACACAGAGCATTACTTAATCAGAAGTTTTAACCGTAAGACTTTTCCGTGGTGTACAAAAAATAAACTTAGAACGAAGGATTTAAAAAAAAAACCAACATAGACAAAGGACAACAAAGGTAATTCAGGACTCTAAAATACTCTTAACCTGTTATTTTATGTTACATCTATATTATGTTATAACTAACAATATCATATTATTTTTTGTGTGAAGTTTATCCAAATGTTTTAAATTTTATTACACAATGACTCTGTGTGCCATCTGTTGATATAAACCAAAAACTAATAATTTCTCTACTCGTCATTAGATGTCGCTTCCTAAAATGTAGTTCCCTATTTAGCCACCAGAGGCGCCTTGGAGCTCTACACTAGTGGTATCTTTTGTCGGATAGTAATACCTTAAACGACAAAAAAATACTTTATTTTCTTGTAAATTAAATTATCATAATGTTTAATTTTAAAACAGTAATTTGAATGTTTGTTTAAATATTTTTATTATATTTACTATTCTAAAATTCCTGCCTAACAACTTAAATTCTGAATCGATGTCTTCTTTCGATGAATAATAATTACACCATTAAGTAAAATAAAATATACAATATAATAGGTGATATAAATACATAAAAAAACACCGCTGATTAATCAAATAAGTAGTAGTAGTAATTAACATCCATATCAAGCTCTCGTAAAATTCCATTTCACCGCGTAACAAAACATAAAATACTTATTTAAAAACTCAAACAAAACTATTCCATCGGCATCGCGTTTCAAATAAAACCGCGGGCCTTTCCTGTATTATGATATTCCCAACTAGATGTAACAAGGAGGATACTAGGAATTATTATTTTTTATCTTGTTCTGGTCAATTTGAGAGCCAGCTGCCGGACCGGTATCCACCCTTAATAGAATCGTTTATCTAACATTCGAGTAGATATTCCCTTAAAATTGTTTGGTTTACTGGATATTTTAATTTTGTAACATATACGTATTTGATATTAACATTACATTCTATCTTAAGTAAACAATGAAAAAAAAATTAAGAACAATTTTGAAATTTGAATTTTTGTTGATCTGTTGGCGCGTTAAAAGTGTCTTATTAGTGTTTTCCATAAACAAGTATAGAGTTTTTCCATAAGCATTCGAAAAGTACAGATAACGCAATAACTAAATAGTTATTGCGTTATCTGTATAAAATTAAATGATTTCAGAATCAAAATAAAGTTAATAAAAAAACACACTGAAATTGTAGACTTATCATTCGTTAATCTGATTTGTGCGTTTTATAATATTCTGTTAATAGAAGCCTAATTACTTATTACCCGAAGTGTCATCTAAATAAAACAATCTTTATTTGTCTCTTACAAACGTACAAACATTAATAGAGATATTTTATATCGATAGATAAATAACGATATTTTAATCTCAAATTTCGTTTTGCCAAAAACAGTTTCGCATTACTAAAACAAAATTAGGTTTTTAAATTAAACTGAGCACAATTTACCGATTTTATTTGTTGTCGAATTTTTTTTTTAATTTTCCATAAAAAGAGTGTAAATATTAAAATTTTACAGATAAATATAAATTCAAAATAATATTTCAGATCAGACAAAACATACTAACATTTATAGAATGAAATTATTATATACCTAAGACAAAATAAGCGAAAACTTCATCTAAGCTAAGCGTTTTGAAAATATGTAAAACGAAACACGTATAGTTTTAAACGAATTATCCATTTAAATATTTCATTCAATAGCTTACAACCAGAACAAACAGTGAACAACTAAGAAATAAAAAGAAGCGACGTACTGTCGCGTCGAGAAGTGCAAATATATTTTTTATTTCTTCGTAAGTATTTCATAACAGTATCATCCTAAGCAATAACTAAGTCGTTTTTTGAATAATTATGATAATAAGTTGTGTGTTTTTAATGAAATTTTCTTTGTGTGGATTTAAAAACGTTGTTCTGACATATAACTTTGGCTGTGATATCTAAATTTTATATTAAAAAATTTCATTTGTAATTTTTACTTTTGTATGAAATTAAAAATCTATGTAATTTGACAATATACATAATATATGTATATGAGGCGTTTTCGAGAACTATGTTATAAGGGCTTGTTGTTCTAAAATTAGCTCTCATATAAATAATAAATATGTCTGTAAATCGTCGCATACTCATTATATGTATTTTTTATATTATATTCATAAGGCATGTATTCAAATTATATCTAAATTTCGTACAAACTCACTCATTGACAAATTATAAGCGTTGAGAAGATTTTAATTACTACTTGATATTTAAATACTTCAGTTTGAAAATACTTGAAGTATCCTAAAGGCATATATGTAGTTGAATGTATGAAAAAACTAAGTATACTGACCATGAAGATGGAATGGAAAATATTTTAAAATCTTCTCAACGGCTAAGTATATTTGTCGCTGACGTGAACTGTTCCTAATAACTTTTATATACCTAAATATTGAATCGAATTTCATATAGAAATATGATTTTGATTAGAATTACAATTACGCATTAATTTAATGAGTGATTATTGGAATATTAACTATAAATAAACGTCATTTATTAATAAAAAGGTGAAATAAAATTTACTAGGAACAAAACAAATACTTTGTCTTAATGTTACTTTGATTTGTGGACGAAAAACTGAATTAAGTTTTGTTGTAATTTGGGTTTGAAATACATTTTGTCAATTTTATCCTTTGTTTTATTTTCTCAATATATTTGCTATTCATTCTTTATTATGCTAGATGTACCTAAGCTATAGAACTCGTCTTAATTTTTTCGATAATTAGATAATTATCTCATATAAATAACGTAGCTTTTAATTACTTAAATTATATTCAAGTCAGATATTACTCTTACAATCTTAACCAATTAGCATTATTATTATGAATATACTATTAGTTGCATCATGTACCTAATATATCAATAACGAAAAACGAAAAGAAAAACTGAGCTAATAAATATTTTTAAACACTTTATCTCGCGACGGTACCTGTTGAGCGTAATTCCCACACGGCATTCACTAAAAATCGAATAAATCAAAAAATAACCGATAGGGCCAAAGTTTATTGAAAAAAAACCAGTTCTAGATCGCAGCATCCGCGGTGTCGGCCATCTGGACGTCACTTTTGTTTGAAAAGACTATATTTGATAACCGGTTCTTTTGGAACTCAATCGGTTTTTGGGTCATCAACGGATTTTTATATTTTAGTCCGGGATCGATTTTGTTACGGGACGTGCGTGCGGACTGGGTATGTCATGTTTTTTTTTTAATTTTTTCATAGATAACATTTTGAGTGCCGTGGTGTTGACAATTAAAGTTTCATTTTGAAATTGTATTCATTAATATTCTGCGTACTAAGACGTCAATCTATCGAAAAAATTAGATAGTTATTCTTTTACGTAAATTTAATATTTAATTCAAATGAAGTGTGAATTTTTGCCTTTTTATTAATGACATTATTATTATGCCCTTAACTGTTTTATGTGAACGTTAGACTAAAAATTACCATACTGTATAAACGGTTTATAAGAGTTTTTTGTTACATAGAAGAAACCAACCCAACATATAATTTTAACGAACATTATTTGAAAGTATAAACCTTAACCAAGCAACGTCATCATCCAATTTGAAATTATCGAACTATGTACTATGTACCTACATTATTTGTCCACATAATAACATATCAAGAAACGACTGCCGAAAAATTCTAAAGACGTCCAATAGTAGGTACTGTTTGAGTATCGATTTTAAGATCCCCTTTCTCCTATTATTATTTTTTTACATAACAAAGAAAAATAAGGAGGAGTTCGCAAGGGCCAGGCACCCCTCGCGAAAGGTACGCGTGTGTGCGTCGGTGTTTTCGCGAATAGTGTCGTGTGAGTGTGTGCGTGCAACTTTGAGACGATCGACGGAGTCGGGCGAAATAAGGGGTGATTTGTTGCTCGAGCTAGCAGTCTTGGTACGTGACAGCTTAATATTTCAAGAAAAAACTCAATAGGTATATAGGGGACCGTTAAATAAATAAATAAAGGAATAAAGTTATTGGCAAAGTGTGTTATGACGTTGAAATAGACGTATTTTCTGTTGAAAATTTTACTGCTTCGTTTTACATTTTTCTGTACGGACTAAACGTGTCAGGCCAAATTAGTATCTTTGTTAGTGAAATCTTGACTGTTTTGGTAGTGATTCATATAATTTTATGATATTTTTGACTTGCACATAATAAAGCGGACAAAATATTGGATAAATAAATCCCGATTTGAAATTGTTATAGGATGCGTCTTAACCGAATACAAGATGATAGATTAAAAATTCTGATAACGGGTTATTTAACCCACATTAACAATGACGTTGAGAGAGTTTAATTTTTAATAATAAAATATTGTAAATTGGTTATAATTTAAAAGACAATAGATTATCTTATATTGATCAGGTTTTCATTTATTTCAAAATGTAAATATTGCCATACTAAAGAAGCATATAATATTTATTAATGACGTTTGAGCCAACAATGTATTCTTATAATACCAAAACCTATCGATCCGTGTATAAGAAAATAGGGGCCAAAGAAAGCGTCTCTTACGTCTCCCCTTCTTGCACGCACACAACCACATTTATTTGTGTTTTAAAAATACTTTACATATACACATACATAACTTGAGCTATCAATACGTTCATTAGACGCATTTCTTTGATACAGCCAGTGCTTTTAGCAAACCTAACTACAAGATGTTTTTTCGTAAGGATATCGTTTGATATGCGATTTTGAGCCTTATTTACTGTTGAATAGTTTGAATGGAATTTTGAATGCCGTAACGGTATGTTTGTTGAGAAATAATTGCGTCTTTCGTGGCGATTTTTTTTTCTTTACAATTTTAGCAAGGGTTGAGCGTTTGATGTACGTCTTTAAGATGGGTTCGGGACGCATTATGGGGCGCGATTAATGCCAAAATTGACGTTGAAAGCTTAGCGTTGTTTTCATTGTGCATATACTCGTACCTATAGGTATACCTAGGTCTGGAGTCTATATGCAGTAAGATATTTAAGTACGAAATATGAATATACATAGATCGAATTTTTACTTTAGATTAAATATTAAAATTATGAACAGTTGGTGCAGTAATTTAAGGAAATTCTTCATTTAATTCCGGAAATCTGTGGTCATAATATTTTTAATGATAGCTTGCCTAACAGATAAAAAAGGTTCGTCTTCCTAGAGATAACTAGTACCTACCTATCGTGTTTACAAATAAGATATATTCTTAATAGTATTTATATTTCTTTTGAACTGTTGTTAGTATAACTGTAGTAACACTTTTAGAGAAAAATCGCTAGATACTAATTGTTTTTAATACAATAGTAGCTAAGTAGAAATTGAACTTAATGCTTAGTTTTCGATATAGGAAACTTGGATGTCTATACCAATATTATTAAAATTAGAGTTTGTAAATTCGGAACGTTATAACATGGTAAGAGGCCATTTTAAAATTGTATTTACCAAGAAAAATGTACATTATTTTATGCGTAATAATTTTAAGTTTACAGTCTTTGTTAAAGATATTTTCATTGAATGAGCATATTTAACTATAAACAAAATATAGTTTTATAATACCATGACAATATAAAAATGTAACTATATGTATCAGAGTTAATAAGACATATTTCACTTGCCATGAGGGTTTTAGGCGAAAAAACTGAATTATTTTTACGCGAATGATCTCCTATAAAGTTGATTTATTATTTAAATAAAATATAATACCACGCTCAAACTGATGGGGTCAGTTATAACCCGATCAATCCGCAATTTAGATTAATTTTATTGAAAGGCTCGCTAGGAATGCGAGGGTTATGTCTAAAAGATATTGCTTAAACATTGTATGGAGTGCGGTATAGCGTTACTCATATTTGAACGTCCCTTATTTGATGTTATGTATATGTATACTATGTTGAATCGACTTCGAAAGTATACTAACACGTCAAAATTACAAAACATAAATCAGGGTCTAAAATATTTATAAATTACATAAAAAATAAGTAGGTACAATAAAAACATAAAAATATGAAAAAAAAAATCATTTTAAGTAAACCGCCTCATCTACTGAACCGATTTTAATCATTCTTTCACCAATATAAAGCCAGATTACTGCCGAGTGTCATAGGCTATATAAAGAATGGAAAAGGATAATTAACATTATGCCCAAGGAAGTGGCCACGTTAACATGTCAACAATCATTTATTATATAGCCTATGACACTCAGCAATAATGTGGTTTTCTATTTGTGAAAGAATTTTTTAAAATCGGTTCTTTAGATCCCGAGATTACCCCTTACACTTTAACAAACACACAAACTTATTTCTTCATAATTTTAGTATAGATTAAACTTTTACATAATCCCATAGATATCATAAAAACAATACTGAGCTTGAATGACTGAAAAACACATTTTGTTTTGTTCGATTATATGATTTTCTTGTGACCCCCTCCCCCCCTTTTCTATAAATACGACCACATATGAGTGATAATGACACTGATAAGATGATAATATTTCTGCTAGTGAAGTCGGGAGAGTCTGGTATTGAATCGGCTGCCTGCTGAGACGACGCTCTTGCTGTCCCACTCTAAGCCATGAGAGATTCAAGAATTTATTATTTATCTGTATTCTAGTTTTTTTTTATTTTTATTTGACATTTAATTATATAAACTGTGATCTGTGGTCAAAGTATTGTCTGGAAGTTGAGAAAATTTATTTTTTATTAAAATTTATAATAACGTAGGTATTTCTTGATTATAAATTGGACATTAGTTGTTTGTACTCGTAATTGCTTTAAATTAATCCTTTTAATGATCATGTATTTTAATAATATATTCATCTTGCCTGTCATGTCTTTGAGAAAATGTAATACTACATAGTATAAAACAAAGTTTAAACGACGCAACCGATTCTGATGTTTTTTTTTTAATAGATAGACCATTCAAGAGGACCGTTCATATGTATTTATATTAGCGAGCAAAGCCGGAGCGGGTCGCTAGTTAAAATATATATTACAATACGTACTCTACAGATGTACCTACCCGGGGTAGTTCTCGTCATAGGGTTTAATCTAATGGCAAACGTCATCCAAATCGATTCAGTACTTTTTGCGTGAAAGACTAACAAACATCTTACTGTCCTCAAAAACTATCGCTCTTATAATTTTAGTAGTATTTAATTATAGTTTACCAATCGCCCTTTCCCTAATATTTTCGGTAAACCGCTTAAATCTCATGAAGGGTTGTTGGTATCTAAACATTATTCTATAGACACTTGTATACGACTAAGCGACTCGGAGATCTACGCAAGTTTAGAAACGTGACTAGTAATGAGGTGAACCTTTAGATGTATAAAATAATTTTTAACAATAAATTTAAACAAAAAAAATGATCGCACAAGGTAATAGTATTTTCATTTAGTATATAAAAATGATTCAATAGTTATTTTATAATTTTAAAGTCGGTACCAAGAAAATTCTGTAACAATCTATACAATATCGATTTAACCAAACAGACCTATTATTTTTCTTGGTACCGACTTCTATACTGACTTTTAGACCGAAAAAGTTTGATTTAAATTTATCATTTATCTTAAAACGTTGATTAAGACAAAGGAAACTTCATAAATAAAAAAGTAATAGATGTTAGTGCTTACTTTTTATTGAAATTTGTTTAATCTGCTTTTAAGTTTTATTAGTTATCCACACGGAAATATAGAAAAAGACAGATCGCAATTTATGCATGTTAAACCGCATTTTTATTATGTTTATTTCACATTTAACTAATAAAAGCTATTCTTTCTAAGCACGTGTTTACACACTGAAGGTGTGATTTTAAAAGATTTGTATTGCTAACTATCAAAACAAACACGTTTTAAGATATTCTTAATTTTGATTAACATGTCAGCATTCGGTCATTATATACCTAAATATCTACTAAGTAATAAGTACTAATTAATTCTCAACGTCAATTTCAATAGGCAAGTCATTAAATCGAAATTTCCTACAAGTAAGTGGTCGTGTTAATCTGATTACAGCCAGCTAGATTGCAATTAGATTCGAAGGTAAGCACATTTCCGCAGGAAGGCCCGCCTCCCGCCCTTTTGGTCACTGACAGATCTTGACAGATTGCCTCCACAGATTATCAAAAAAAAACTTGAATTTTTAGTTATGGCAAATGTTTATTTGACTATACATTACATAAATTATATTATCATAATTATCTTTATTTAATATTATTGAAAGGAAACATTTAATTGGTTTTTTTACATTTAAAAGGTGGGTGTAGGTCTGAACATATTAGACTTATTTTAAGCGATCTTTCACCATTATTACTAACTATTTAATTGGTAACGGAACAGCGCGATTAATAATAAAAATAAAAACAAATTTAAGAATATTATCTATAAAGAAATTTTTTACACTGTTAAGGTTATAATTAAATAACCAATAAAGACCATGATTGTTACAATCTGTTCGAACCGTGGCTATATAAAGGGCATCTGAATTAATAATGTTGTCCTTTGGCGATCCGTGTAAGACAAATTGGATCGTGTTTCCAAATCCCTTGCAAATCTTACAAATGTTTAATGGATATAAATTTAGACGATAGACGCTATTTCAATTTTAAAATCAGGTATTGATACATTTAGTTATTCGTTAACATATAAAGTATTATAGTAAAGAATGGATTTATATATTTATAATGAGGTCAAATTGCCTATCAAATACTTCGTAATAATCATAACATATCATTACATAAGACACAATCGCTTTCTTCTGTGTCCCTATGTATGCTTAAATATTTAAAACAACGACACTGATTTTTAGCAGTTTTTTTTTTTTATCAGAGTGCATCAAGGTCTATCTGTTATATACTATGTTCCTAATAATGATTCGGTAATAGTAAAATCGTAACTCGGATATATCAAAACAGAAAAATACAACGTAACAAAGTAAATTGTAGGTACGAATAGCCATTTAATAATAAAGATTGTCACTATTGAGAATAAATGTATTATTCTCTGTTTAAAACTGTAAAGATGTGTTTCAACGCTGACTCTACGCACAATGAGAGTAAGAAGTAGGTAATATAATTTACATACACTATAATAATTGCGCATCATTCATTAAGGCCAAGGAAGTTGCTCTTACATTCGGCACAGAAACGGAAACCGGTCTGGAGCCATTGTGACGGGGGAGCGAAGACTTCCGCTTAAGTAGCGTCAGCAAAATAGTGACTGTTAGTGCTTTGAATTCCATTCCATACACAATTATTATTCAAATCGATCTAGTCTTTATAATTATATTAAGCTACATACAAATGAAATGTAGGAAAACGTATAATCTTATACATAAAAATGAATCGAAAAATGTGTTGGTAAGCGCATAACTCAACAACGCCGGGACTAATTTGGACATTTCATTTTTAATGTTCGTCGAAGTCCAAGGGTGATTTTTACGGTGAAAAAAACTTCGAATAATTCGGATTTTTTTGACAGAACGTCGGGTCTACTTGTTTCTTTAATTTATGTATTTCTTAGATATGAATAGCAAGTCAATTAACTATCAAAAAACTTAAATACAAAATAAAAATCATGTATGTATATGCAACAATATTTCAATTAATATGAAGAAGATTTTGTGACCCACTCCTTACCCAATCCCGAAAACAACTATAAACTTTCTTCATAAACTAACAAATTGTTATAAGAATTGAATTTCGCATTTGCTGACCGTACATCCAGTTTTGGCAACTACTGCTTAGGTTAAGTTTCGTAGCGATAGATATACTTTAACATTCGCGATAAATTATGCCCATTTGTTTCTTGGCTTGGTAGGTATGTGTAAATTTCACGTAAACATATATATCTGTGTTATATTGTATTGCGTTTAACCTACCGTTAGTAAGTACCTTAGTACTAACTACCTACAGAGGCATAGTCCTAGCTATAAAATGCAATTCTTCTCAAAACCAACTTTTGAAAATGTATATGTTATAAATTATATTAAACTAGCGACCGTCTCCGGCTTCGCATGCATATATTATGTATGTATTTTACATAATATAAACCTTACTTTTAAATCACTCTCATAAAAAACGCCATGAAAATCGGTTGCGTAGTTTTAAAGGTATAAGCCTAACTAGATACAGACAGAAGAAAGCGACTTTGTCTTATACTATATAAAAATATAGGTATATAAATATCAGAACTAGTTCTGATAAATCTGTTCGGCCTTTAAATACCCTATAGGCATCATAAAAACAATATCATACAGTTCTTGAGAACCGAAAAGCACATTTTTTGGCAATAAAAGAAAGAATTAACAAAACAGCCCGCGGCGCCAACGTCGTCGGCAAACTTTCTGCACTCCTCAATATTTCATGTCCATTTACATAAGGAAAAGATAAAGACGCCATTTTTTTATTACTCTACCAAGAGGGGACGGGAGAAATATATTTATAGGCGTTTCGTATCGAAATATGAATTAATAGCGCTCGCTCAGCGATCGTTTCATTGACCAAATTTAAAGGGTGTCTACCCCTTGGTTTTGATGTATTTGCGTCTTCGCAAAAAAAATGCACTACGCATTATTTGCTGTTGCTAAATTCTTTGAATTTGTATTTGCATAGAAGAAGAATCACTCTATAAAGATGTCGTCTCTTGTAACAATTCAAAAGTGTTGTTAGTAGATAAGTTACTAAGATAATTAATCTATAAAACTTATTTGAACGAAAAAACAAGAAAAGTTTTTTATTTACCCTTTATAACATTAACAGTTCATCTTACTGACTAAATATTTGGAGTAGAAGAACTGTATAAGCGGTTTCTTCACTAAACATATTGATTTCCAGGCAACCTTTCGCATAAATTTTGGAGCTGGCTCGAAAATACGATCACGTAGCGTCATCGCAAAATTATTGTTCCAAAAAAACTTAAACAACCTTGAATACAGATTTAAAAAACTTCAAGAAATAGACAAATGAACGTTAGGAACGCTTTAAAACTTTGAACAAACGCTAACAAGACAGCAAGATAGCGTTATATTGAACAGCAAAGTGAATCTCAACTCTCGTCTCGAACAATTTGTGCCAATAACTTAATTTGTTAGACAATATCGCTATTACCTTTCAAGACAAACTATAAATCTGTGCAAACTGCAAACTATTTAACGATAAATCGACAAGTTGGCAAATTGGTAAACACCGGACTTATGGGCCAAGAAAGTGGATTCGAGTTATTTGACCGTACCTAGATAATGATGAGCGAATATCGATACTATTATTATGGACTTATATAATTTATTTAATTCGAATTCAATCAAATATTTATTCGACTAAGCTACATATAATATCGACCGTGAATAATTATGTATAACAGTATCGATATTATAATGTTTACAATTTCTTTAATTCAAATTCAAATTAAAAATCAAATAATATATCTTTATTCAACTACTAGGAACCCGTCTCGGGCTTCCCTCGTTTTTATTATGCATGTATTATACATAAAAATCTTCCTATTGAATCACTCTATCTGAAAAAAAACAGATATAGGACACACATAGGAATATAGGAATAGAGAATGTGACTTTATTTTATGTACTGAAGCTACATATTGGACCTAACACTTTTGCATAGTCGTAATATTATAAAACAATCATTTTTATACTACCGGTTCAGAGGGTAGTTTCTACAGGCAAGAAACTCAGATAATTTGCTTTTAAAGTAAAAAGATACAATTGTAATAATTAAGATACATAACAAATCAACTATTACAATATTCACATATGAAAAACTATTAGTCGATTATTTCATTCAAAGAGTCACAACACTATTGAATCATCTTTCTAGTATGTCCGTTAATAAAATTGCTGAATGATGAATATGAATAAAGTATGTAGTATGAAAGCGATTGTTATTATAATAAGTGGTTCCAAGAAGGAAATACGTTTATATCTAATCTAAGTAAATAACTTTTCTGTAATTTGTACGAAGAGTTAACTAGTTAGAAACTTAGATCATTTACTTATTATGTTTTACTAAACGCTTTTTATGATTTTGATGAGAAATTTTAAATAAATAAATTCAAAGTCAATGTTTATATGCCAGGGAATATTCTATTCACCGTATTTTGGATTCCTGATATATTTTTATAGTTTCGTCATCCGTCCGTCCATACGTCTTGAGTACCCAAATTTTTCTGGATTCTACATTTAACAATATAACATTTTAGTCTTCAAATGTTTTGTAATAATGCATTTTTTTTAAATCAATTTGTTATACTATTTTAGTCGAATGTAGGAACGTACACCTAAATACCTATACAACAACATAAGTTGTATCATAAACAATTTTCTCGTAACATAACAGTGCTGTAAGCAAAACTACGATAAACTCTGTAAGCAAGGCCGGTCCGGTAAGTTGCAGACTTAAGTTATTAATACTTGGCCGTATTGTTCGGGAACTAGCTGGAATCGATTGCAAGCAATTCGTGTTGTACTTAATATCTTAATTGTTTCATCATTAAATCGATACTAGCTGTGATTTTCGGCTATCTGCGTTAAAGTTTTTAAAGATTTTTAGATGACTAGCGCGATGTCAATAGGAAGGGTTGTTGATATTGGTTGTCTATGTATGTATGTGTACAATCAGCGTCTAAGGTACTGATCAGATTTAAATGAATGTCAAAGGATTTATTTTAATAAGTGACGTGGCTTATAGAAATACAGATAGTATGTAATCGTATTGTATTGGTATTTTAAGTTTTTTTATTGTTCTCGTCATCAAATAGGTATATTAGGTTAACATACATTAATATTATTTATTTTATGTATATAAAGTCTTCTAAATGGGTTCAGTAGATTTAGGAATTGATCTTACAACATGACAAAGTCACAAATATAAATGTACTTCGTGTGCATTTATTTACGTACCTACATCGATTTTAATATGGCTTAATTTTCCGCAGGTACCAACGCATGGAGGCTATAAAATAAAGAAACTAGAAAAGGAATTCATTTTTTAATTTTTTTATATCCACTGTCTGCCTGCAACTTATATTGTTTTCTGTGACGTAATATTTTTAAAGCATTTTTTTATAAATGCATGCCTATATCTTTTCGAAAGTGTAGACAACTCCAGTACCAAATTTCAATGTAATATAATATTCAGCTTTTTAGTTATATAAATTAAAATACAATTTGTATCAATTTATTTAATTTTTATAATAAAAACATTTATTACGAACAAAACTATTTTTATTTGCCCTTTCCTCTCCTTACAAACTCTTTACCTACTTTTAAATGTCCAGAAATATCAATTCAAACAATAAAATATTAACCTACAAAAATGTTTTTAATGTGATATATTAATTAAATTTCAATGATATATCATCAATATAAATAAAATGGTGAAAGTGGTAAAACTAGCCAAGTGTTTTGTATGTTGTGTAAAGTACTAAGCTAGTGAACGTTATATAAATAACGTTTATATACGATATTGATTAAAATGAGCAGTCGATAGGCGCCCGTTTGGGGACGCATAGATTCCTAATCAAAGATGCGGGCGGTTCTGTGCTCGAATCTTAGCAAATTAGAAGGGGAGAGCCTTTCATAATAGGGCTGGCTAAGCATACTTACTAATAATAATCATATATGCATGTAATAAAAATAAATATTTTTGCAACTGGGCAGGAGGCCTCCTAAGTGTTAACAGCACATTCTTATACTCGATGACACGCGCACAAACCCACCGATAATGTTGCTGTTATAAATAAATTCAACATTAAATATGGAAAAATGAAATCTACGAAAAATATACGAATTTTTATGCGAAGCACTGCGGCGACGATATCTCTTTATTATTTCAAAGTTTTAACTAAATACATCTAGAAGATTCTTATTGTGTGACAGTATCAAACACCTAGTTACTAACACACGTCATGGGTATAATATAAGTTATTACTAGCTGTTGCCCGCGACTCCGCCCGCGTGGATTTTCATAAAAACTTTCATCCCCTATTTTATCCCCTGAGGGTAGAATTGATTAAAATCCTTTCTTAGCGGATGACTAAGTCAAAACATCTACCTGCATGGCAAATTTCAGCCCGATCCGTCCAGTGATTTGGGCTGTGCGTTGATAGATCACTATGTCAGTCAGTCACCTTTGAATTATACATATTAGTAATTATTATTATATGCTGGCAACCCTTAAACAGTCCAAGAAGATAGTCTTGAGTGGTCACCGCTAATGTTCACTCAGTCTCCTGACGACTAATTCAAACAACTATACTTGAACGAGGGGCCACTTACGATCATTCAATTAACATTTGCCTGTTTATTACGTTATTACAATCGCGAAGTTCATGGTTTTTAATCAAAAGTATGTTTTATGTCACAGATAAAGTCAAAAACATCTGTAACTTTTTGAATATAAGTAGAGTATATATTATTTCGCTGACGCTTTTTAGTTAAATTATTAAAAAAAAACTTATTTAAACAGTTATTTTTGTTTCGAAATGGGTCGTAGAATCAGTGGAATTTGTTTAAATAATAATTTTTAAATTGAGTCATTTGTAAAGGGTATGGTTTAAATACAATAATTACAATATTAAGATATTATAATGTTCTCTCTGCTACGATAAGCTGTACTTCTTCCTTATAGCTTCTAAAAATTTATAATAACAGGAATCCAAATAAAAAACATTAGTACACATTTTTTCAATACATCTTATGAATTACTACTCTACTCTAATTAAATGTAGTACTCAATAGTTTACCTTTTAAGGGTAGGAAGTGTTAGCATTAGAACATAAACGCAGTCATGCATAATTAATATATTATGACTAATAAACCTTGTTTCAAAGCGACATCTATCGAAACATATTCAAACATTTGAGTACAACGCCATCTAGTGGTGAGTAGTAGACAATTTAGTCCCGAAAGTTTTAAAATTATTACAGAAATGTGATGAATAAATTTCTTTATTATTTATAACATTATAAGAAATCATCCTTATTATTTATAACGATAATGTATGTATAAAATGAATAACATATTATTTATTAATCAATAATTATTTAAGCACTCATTGGTTGTTTATAAAACTTCAAGTGAAAAAGAATATTCCATCATTCTATCAGATTTGACGTTGATATGATTTTTTACTGAACGATGTTTTACCGAAAAAAATAAAGCAAATCTATTTGTATATTTTATATACAATTTATTGATGTAACATGTTCAAGCGAAGACTTATACGAATCGTAAGTTATTACTATTTTAAAAAAATTATAAAGATTGTTGGATGCATCGTAGAGTCCCATACATGAATGTCACTTGCAATTTGTTTTTACAGATTTTTCAGGCAAGGTCCAGGAATGTAGCACGCTATATCGCTTTTCACAAATATTTTCATCAACCAGAATTCACAACAACAAGGTGAGAACTGTTTTGGCTGACGTATATTACAATAGAATTGAAAATAAATATTTATTTCAAATACTGTTTAGTTGTCGCATGATTTATTTAATGTGAAGAAGTTCTATTAAGGATTATGAAAGCATTAAGCTTATTGAACACATTTTCGTATTTGAAATCAAATCACGATCACATGTATATAATATGGATGTAATAATAATAATAAATAAATTCTATAAATTATTTAATATCGATATTAATATTTTGACTAAATCCAAACTATATACTTGTTAGAATTAAGTAGTAATCAAGTAAGGTTATGAGACGGACTAAATACGAGAATTAGCTCATAGATAACGTTGTCGTTTTACTTAAGCGACTATGACTATATTAAACACTTTAAAAATAATAATTAATTAACTGGGACTTGCAGAAATGAGAATCTTTTAAAGTCAATATGTATCCACGAACGGCCGATTCATACAAGCGCGCTTCTGCGCGGTGTCGAAGAGGTGAAAGCTCCCACCTTCCCAGACTCAGTGTCCAGTGGTGATGTCAAGTAAGGAATATTTATTTATTTATCATTTCATCTTAAAAGCTAACAGGTGTTACACCCAAAACACTTAAAAGATTAAATTATAATCAATTAATTAATGTCAATTTGTTATTAAGTAGTCAAATATCAAGCATGCATACCTATATTATTTTATTTAAAATAATATGAAATTGTTTTTTTAAATGTTCTAATCCATCGGCAAATAGATCCAGTTCGTGATGCTGTGCAAGTATGTCCCCGATATAGTGGAGGAACGTAAGGTTTATACCTCGGAATCCAGGGCCAGTCAATAAATCTTTTTATAAACTTCGGCAATGAGTTTTTAATAGCTTAAAGAAAAATGTTAAAAAAAATATTTTGTGCGATCTTCATTTTTTTATTTTTATAAAAAAAAATTATTATTTTTTTGGAGTTTTCCTTAAGTTATATTAGTGTTAAATTAGATTTTAAAAAGAAGAACTATTACAAATTTCATATTGGGTCTCAAGGGACTGCAGGTATAACGATAAAGGAGGGGAATAGAGGGGACAACAGCAGCTGTTGGGTGTTGTTAACTCGAGCCCTAACTGAATAGTACACGTGGAATCTTGCTAGGATTAATACTTAGTTGTTACTTAGTTGTACTTGTTGAATGTCATATAAACTTTGACCCCCCCCCCCTTCCCACCCTTATAATCTTTTTTTCCTAGATTTTTTTATACAAATGTTTTCTCCCGCTTTCTCCCGTTCCCGTGGGAATTTTGCAATATCCTGTTGCAAATAACCTTTAAGTTTACTAAAGTACCTGCATGCCAAATTTCAAGCGTCTAACTTAAGCGGTTTAGATTTTTCATACAAAAGGATTTTCCCGCTAATTCCCGTTCCCGCGGGAATTTCGGGAATTCCTTTCTTAGTGCACCTCTACGGTACCTAAGCTACGTCCCTTCCAAATTTCAAGTGCCTACGTGTAGCAGTTTAAACTGTGCGTTGATATGTGAGTTAGTCAGTCAGTCAGTTTCTCCTTTCATATATTATATAGAAGATAATATTCTTTATATTACCCGAAGAATGGGGTTTGAAAAATGAACGCGGAATGTTGATACCGCAGACAATGACGCAGCGACCAGCTCCAGAATCTTTACTAAAAATTATTTTTTGCGCATGAAAAACAA
>DWAJ01001173.1:0-24413 GCA_018238005.1 Eurema mandarina | reverse complement strand
GCGTAAAATTATAAAAAGTTTCAACCCCTCGCGCAACCTTTTGGGGGTTGATTTAAAAAAAAAGTAGCCTTTGTCCTTCCCCATGCTTTAGACTATCTGAGTACCAAATTTCGTTCTAATCGGTTCAGTAGTTTAAACGTGATGGAAAGACAGACAGACAGAGTTACTTTCGCATTTATAATATTAGTATGGATTAGCAACGATAGTATAAATTTATCACATTTTGAATAAGAGTGAAAAAATTTAATATTACATTACACTGTCAATGCTCAATCGTAGATTACATGTCGTATGTACATAATATTATGATGCAAATCATAATAATTAAATAAAACATAATTCATACATTTGTCATAAATCTGAATATTGATATGAAACATTTAAGCTGTCACAAAAGCTATAAACCATTAATATTATCATAAAGATTAATTTGTTTAATATTCATTAATACAGTTATGTAGGAATTATATAAATTTATGACATTTATGGCGGTAGAGTTTATGATTTATATTTCTATTTATGTGAAAAGTAATTAAAAATTAAGCAAATGTTATTTACGGCTAACACAGAAGTCAAACAGAGGTTATGCAAGTATGAACACAATTTTTGACTTAAAAAATGGGGGAGGTTTATTAATTTGACCGTATCGTATGTACATGACCGATGTGTGCGATATGTTCATCGCTCATGTACCTATATTGCTTCTTTTACTTATGTTTTATGGAACGTGGAAGTCATATTTTGAATAAATTCAACATGATTTTATATGAATTTTACAAGTATAATTTGCTTAATTAAAATTAGCCTAAAATTAGCTTATCCTATGAGTTATCTATCTAATTTACTTTTAAGCTAAACTTCAGCCAATCTACGCTGTAGTCTTTGCACTAAACAGCAACAAACATGCCATACTTTTTCGTTTTTAAATATAGGTAAGTAAAAAATTAAAAAATATTAACACTACATATATAATATATGTGTAGTTTATATTACTTAATAGCATGTTATAATATATTTCAATTATTATGTGTAAGTATATTTATTATTGTTTAAAGTTGCAGTACGCCACCTAATATTTTTTTAATGTGTATTTTTTGTCCCGACTTGGTTGTCTGGAAGAGATCACTCTTAAGTGATAAGGCCGCCAGTTATCACAATGCTTTCTTTTTTTTATTGTTTAGATTGTTAGGTATTTGTAGCAAAGTGTAAAATATTTTTTTTTATTTTTATAATACGAAGAGGGGAGACGAGCTGGACGCACTCCTGATGGTAAGAGTAACGCCAGCCCATAGCCAATGCAATGCTACCAGGAACTTTGCTATAAAGCCCAACTCCGGGCAGGGGTGCACTACTCTGACGCTCCCCACTTTGAGTCATCAGATGTTATTTTTTATATGATGAGTCTAAGACTCAATATATAGTTTTTTTAACTTACCTACGGTTCACGGCGAACAGAACTATGTAGAACCTGCATCCGCGCTCCGAACATATCCAAACGACATTTTACTATCGACGCACACACCTACAATTTGATTTCCTCCCGACGTACCGACATACGATTTTAAGTAGTCATCGCGACATCTGATTTCGTTTCCGTGTAGCTTTGAAATGTTCCCAGGTTGTACTGAATTTCTTTGGATATTTCCTGATGTATGTATAAAAATATATTTTTTTATCGCGTATTATGACACAGCGCCATCCAGTTACACGCTAAGCTGAGCTTATATTATGGTGAATATAAACCGATAGATTCCATAAGAAATACTTGAATTTAACAAGCATATTTCATTTAAAATATTTATATAAAATTTGTTGCATTAAAATAATTACATATGTGGACTTAAAAGCACAGCGACTGTAACAGGCAACCTTATAACAAAGCGATCCCTTCCAGGCAAATTAATTATAGGTGTGTATAAACGTTACAATATACACATAGATGTCACATATACACATAGTATGTTGATAACAAATAGGCAAAGTTGTATTTATATATCTAATATACAGGTAAAACAAAAGATTTCACATCATTAAATTACTGAATATTATTAATTTATTCATACAAATTATCACAAGTCAACAATCACAGTTTATATTCATGTAACTCACTTCGAACTTTATAATAAATACAATTATGTAGATTTCTTTAATCGTTATAGCATTAACATATCAATTAGCTAGCCATTTATATTTAGTTTGACGACTTCTACACTCCTTATCTAAGCTTTAAGTACGGTCAACAAAATAGTTGGACCTTATTATTATTTAAATATCTTATACTTACCTTTTGAAAATTGTGTTTTATTATATTATCTTATTAAACTAGCTAGTCCTTCACGCTGCAACTATCCTTCTATAACCTTATAACCTATACCTACCTTTTGGTCATTATTAAATTCAGTTCAGCTGTTTTTGAGTTATGCATCTAGCAACATACATATATTAACAACATACTTAGTACATAGCTCTAAACTGGCTTATTCTTATATTATACAAATAATACAATTAAGGTACCGAAGTCCTAAGCACTCATTCCTATCAATGTGGTAATCGTTACTTAACTTTGTTGGAAAATAATATTCAAGTCTAACTGACCCCTTTCTACTTTCCACTATCGGGACATGAAAAATCGTAGATATCCCTCAATATATCACGATCTGGTTGATACCACATATTTCGCTTTTACATCTCTTCCGTCATCTTTTCATCATTGCCCAAAGAATGTTATTTTGACATCTTTCAGGCTAGAGTATCTAAGAAGATAATATGTCACCTTATAAAGTGCTCTTCTGAACATCGTGTGGGATCGCGGTTAAATTTACCTATCATCATTAAACATAACGATGACTTTAGAAGCTATGTCTATTGTATGGATGCCAAACAATGTGTGTTTACTACAAACACCTCCGCCTACCGATCCCGAAATAAACGCGTCGAATGTATATATGAATAAATTGAATTACATGTATATTTTTCCATGAATTATCACAGGACTCCCACCGAGACAATGTCTAGTAAAATATTTTATGTGTAGCAAATAGGAATATGCACGTATTCTTTTACGTTAATCATAATTAGTGCAATTAAAAAAAAATATATAGGAACATAGTTAATTCAGATATATATTAAAGGAACTGATATTTAAGGACTATTTCAATTGTCAATTGCCTAGTAGTATTTTTACAGATCATAGTCAAATGGCTGTTTAATAATCATAAAAAAGAAGACAAACAAAATACGATTACGTCTTTCGTGTTTTGAAAATATATGTTGCAATTGCGAAATGGCCATTTATTGGTTCATTATTAAATAATTAAATAGTTTGTAACAGTAAATATTTTATTTATTTTGACTTCACTGGCATGACATTTAAGGCTGACATTTTAATTGCAGATTTTTATTGATATTGATCAAAAACCTACTGTTTTTAGTCTTTTCCGCGATGCAAGTTCCCCTATAGTGTATTATCTTCTCCTATTTAATCTAGTACTTAATATAATTTACCTACCACAATTTTTAAAACTATAACAACTAAAATGTCAACATTTGACTTGGGACATGTTAAAATGATTTGCAAGACAATTTTAAAGACACGCTCAGTCAACAGAATGGATATGAAAGCTTGAAAGCCTATTTTGTTAAATCGTTTGCAATTTCCTCGCTATCTGTTAAACGATTTGAATACGGATTTCACATACGTCATAATTCTTTAGCACACAATGAATTACGACGAGCTCTTTAGCGTTTTCTACTCGTATTTGCAATACAATCACGTTGTACATTATTGACAGGTCGGTAAGCACATGTGATGTAAAGTTTGAAGTCGAAAATGTAATGCAAATCACTGCGCCAATTTTATCTATTATAAGTTTTCTATAAGTTATTTTTAAATTGCATTGTCTCTTTTATTTTTGTTGTAAATAACTTTTATTTTACTAATGTGTTGATGTAGATTTTGTGAATGATTTTCTATTCTTACAAATGTTCAGAAGACTTCCGAATGAGTAGCCTGTTTTGTTATAGATTTCGAGTCACACGTAGTGTGGACTCGTCTATTTTAGTCACATCTGAAACAATAAAAATATAATAATATAGTAAACAAGTAAATTAATCGTCACAATGGATCTATGCTGCTGACGGTACAAACACGTTTCCATTCTTGTTCTCAAAAATCTTACTTAGCCTTTGACACTGAATTTAATTAGAGATAATTTGCATACACGAAGAATGCCAGGAATTAATTTAGTCTCCGCACCCCTTTCTAGTAAAATACCATCGACCAAGCAAATCATGAGTGCGTGTCTGATATTCCATATGCTATTATAAGCGTAACTAATTCAGAGCAAGTAGGTTTTATAACGAATAAAAGTCACTAAATACGAAAAAAGCTATATAAGTCTAACGACCCTGTATCACGCATAGAGACTAAGGCAAATTAAAAGTTGACTGCAATAAAAATACCGAATAGGAGCTTATTTCATTTGATGCGAGTTGTTATAATTTGATTGTTGATTGTTTTATCGCTGAATCTTTGATTGATCCAACTGGGACAATCACCTTACCATACATATACTTACCTACATATAATTATCTGTCATATGTAAGCTTGACAATTGCATAAGCAATCTAGTTTAATATAATATCCAAGTCTTTCTAATCATTTAAAAAACCGAGAGATTTCTAATATCGATATAATCACTATAATGTGTTATTGAGTTATAGAGTGAGTTAAATACGTAATAATTTAAGACTAAAAGTCTCACGGATATGCACATTTTAACGATATAAAACTGAGAAATTTAGTTTTGTTTATAGGAGAAAAAAGAGGGAACCATTACTTGTGATTGTTAATAAATTCACAATACAAAAAACCTTAACAAAATATAGATACATAGTTTCCCAATATACTAAAGAAGCGGTTATTTAAATCGTCAAATTAAAATGACATTACAGCACATTACCGTAGGAAACGTAAAAACACGGAATTATTTATTTCATGTCTGAATGCCAATCATTAATTCAATAAACAGCGTTTAAGTAGTTAATGAAGAAAAGAATTGCCGTAAAGAGTTAGCAATTACAGAATATAATGGATTCCTAGCGATTCATAAGCTAAGGAGGAGACATACTTGAGGAATTGATACCATGGCTTCTAAGTATGAGTACGGAAAAACAGGATTCAAAAATACTTATGTTGTAATTCGACTCGAATTTTACGCAGTTAATGAGGACAAAACTATGTACTTAAAAATAATAAATACTCTTAAGGTCACTTAGCTTTGTGTAAAAAAGTATTTTTTATTTGTAATTTGAGTCTCGAAACATTAATTTCATGTTACTTTTGCTGATTAGCTTATTAATTTGTTAGTGCACATATAGTAATATAGTTCCTAATATAGTAATGGAATTTCCATAGTGATGTAAAACTGTTTTCTTTGTTCGATTTCGACATGAACTCGACCTAGAGTAGGTATATACTTTCATACTTGCTTATTAGCAGTAAGTACCATTTTGTACCATGACGTACTTTGAAGTAAAGCATGGTTTTAAAACCTGGTACGGTAAATTCGTCTCATCTCTACAAAGTACTGGGAAATAGTTCTTAATACGACATTGATAAGCCTGAGCTGAAGATAATGGTAACCATTTAAAGAGTAAAACGACAATTTTGTTATTGTATGATTCTTATAACTATTAGCATTATGACAATAGCATAATGTTTCAAGAGCACGCGATGTTTTCCTTAATTTTTCCATGTGTGCATTAGCGTTCGTTAAATTTTAAAACTCTTAAGGTAAAATGCTTCATAAGATTCTGCAACAATTATTTTTTCTATTTTCTAAGACGTATTGTTACTGAATAAAAATAAATACTTATTACAACTTCTTAGAATTGAACTTTACAATAATTAAATATCTTGTCTATTCATAGTGTATAAAGGGTTTTCTTCAAAAATTACTTTGCATTTCTTTGTAAGAAAATCTGATACTGATATTTTCTTATAATTACAGTAAGTAAGGTAGGAGGGAGTCGTGGGAGTTCACTAATTTATTAACCGGCTATCGGCTAACAATACAGAAATTAGCTTTGCTATATATTTAGTGGTGCACAGGAATATAGTTGGAACGAGTATTGTTGATACATTTTTGTATTAAATTTTGTAAGTTGAGCTCAATTATATTACTAAATTGTATAATAGTTTGTATACATTTAATGAAATGAATAGTTTTCTCAAGGAACAATACCAAATATTTCAAAAGGTTATTAGTCGATATCCATGATGGAAAGTCAGTGGTTTTTTTATTAAAGCTAAAATGCTACGTAAGGAGTATTTTTCTTTATTTCTGTTGTGAATTAATATTTCTCGTCTCTTGACTGTCCCTTCCTCCTACATTAGATCGTCACGGCAACTCATAATAGGCTTGAAATTTTCTTATACGTCAACTTTTACATAGATTTTCTAATATCGCAGGGGTGGCGTGTGTACTGGGCCATTATGGTACTAATATAAATTGATGGGGCGTCCAAAAACTCGCATTTTTCCATACATTAGTAGTTTCTTTCGCGTAAAATTATATAATCAGCGTACAGTTCATTACTTAAGGACTATTAAGGCTTGGTAGACGTTATTACTAAGATTACTTTGGGCTATATCAAGTTGATTCCTTGATGTAATGACGATCGCTATAGTGAATTGAATAGCTAATTACCTTTACAATATGAAATATATTCCCGTGTATATAAGAATTTTGTTTATTTAAAATAATTGAGTCGACGACTCAGTCTTTATGAAATTTTCTATAGACCTAAGAGATACATATATGTGTATTGAATCACGTGCCCACATTGGCGATCAATTAGACGTAATTCAAAGCACTCGGAGACAACATGACATACAGACGGGCAATTCGTACGTAACCACTAATTGCACAGAGCAATACTTTCACAGATGCGACGCGTTAGCGCTCCGTAGATAATTAATTACGGCTTTTTCTCGTGACCTCAATTTACTCTGTTTGCATTTTCTATCGGTCGTACTTATATCTATTAGATGAATTAACATTGTCTGTATAATGTCACGATTTGATTATAATAACAGAATTTTTCCACTAAGTACCTGACAGGTTGTTACGACGTTTTTGGTCATCTTTATCAGATATTTTTTTCTCTTTTGTACAAAATATTGAGTTTTGTTTACTCAGACAAGTATTTATTTCACTTTATGTCGAGTGACTCTCGGTTGGTACTTTATTATAAAGGTTCCTTGTTATAACTAAAATGCCTTGTGTATAATTTATAGATAAGTCAGCCGGTATTATTCGTAATGTGGTAGATGCCTTTAGGTCAGTCCAGATAAATCACCGTTTGGTACCTTGTAGTAAATAAGGTAACACGTATAATTAACAGTAATTTTATACACATTGTGGGGGGTTTTAGATGCCTTATTACGAATTATATATCGCATACAATGAGTTTTATTAGAACTGAAGGTTCTTATACCGTAGATGCCTCTAGATGCCTTGTGAAGACCAGTTATCCTGTACAATTAGTCTAGATAGGCCATCAAAAGCGTCAGAGATTCGAGCAAATGACCCGATGCGACAATCAGCACCAATCAATAATCTATTGGCAGGCTAATGACTAGCCAAGGCTGTCGCAATAATTGGAAGCCACCGATTCTAATTGGGAGTTCTCGATAATAATTGAAATAATTAAAACGATTGATCGATTCGCTTTCATTGTAAATCTGTGTCGTTTGTAATTGAACGTTAATAGATACGCTACTGTATTGAACTGACGTAGGTTTTGAAGATAATATAGATAGTTTATGATGAAAGATGGACGAGCGGGCAATTAATTGGATATATCGAGGTGATAGAAGACAAAAGGGCAGACCAAAAGCTCAGGCAGATGATATACCAGCTACCAATCTGATCAATCTAGAATATTAGTGGTAAATTAAAAAAAATCTAACAAAGATCGAAATGCCTTGTTTGCCTAAACGTAAAACCCCATCTATTCTTAACAGGATGACAAACAAGAAATTCATATCACAGCCGTCTAATTTACATAAAACCGATACAAAAATAGCTAATAAAGATAACGTAATTTATGCTTTAAGTAATAATTAGAGTCGAACGTTGGACCACCGAGATTCGAAACCGCGTGGGTTTCGAATGAAACATAAAGTATTGAAGGTATCAAGGTATCACACCGCGCAATTGTGCCTTATAACGTTGTATTTTAACTATTTTGACGGGCCAAAGCTATTTGTAACGGGATACACATACGGAGCTTCAGGATGAGGGACAATGTTCATTGGTCATGATAGAACTTAGTTTCTTGTGTGTTAAAAATATTATTTTATTATAATATTCGATTTTGAAATTGTTTTGTGGTATATGCGATTAAGTCGATGGTGTTTTATGCGTCAAAAAGCAGTCTAGATTTTTTTTACTACTATTTTATACTAGAAGTAGGTATGTATTAGTTAAATCAAACAAATATGTATCAGACGTCATATAGAATGAGATTTTAAACAGTAACTGGGTATATAAAAATAGGAGAACGGCTTAGAGCAGTGACTTTTTATTTTATTTTAAATGCGTTGCCAACATGACGTACCTTAGTTAGTAATTATAATTCAGTATTTTTTTTGCTTGAATAAGCAACAAACATCCATTCATAAACATTGATACATACTCAAACACTTTCATATTATAATAATATTAGAAAGGATTTGAATATTTACCGTTCCAAAAGGCAGTGTGAAGTGAAACTAGAAGCGCCTAGAAATCCGCCTACAAAACTCAAACGTTTACAACTTGATTTGTGATTTGAACATTGCCTGAACACTCCATTTCTGTTATTTAGTTTTAATCTGCAATGTTTCATTTAATTAATTAATATAGGTATTTCCATAGACTATATAAATATAGGTATTTCTATGGTGTATTATAATGTTTATAATTACACAAAGTTTTAATAGGCTTAAATGTTAAATTAAAAATCGATATTTGTCCGGCTTAACGGCCTTAAAACCAACAATAAATGCCATTAAATGATTATAAAGAACTAACCCATTAGTACAATAAATAATATTAAATGTAATAAATAAAACATGACACAACATGAATGATTACATATAAGTAGGTAGCGTTATATAAAATAATTTCTAAATTCGAAAAATTCATCGTCGACCCAAAACGTTTTCGGCCTACTCAAAAATTTAACAATAGCGTACAATGACTCTTCAATACTTTTTCGTTTTAACGAAGTTTATCTCGGGTTTATGACAATTTTATTAAGGCAAGCCAGTGCCTACGCGCCCATTCATTAAAATTGTACGTGCGTATAGCATGCAGGATGTCCTTTGGAAAAATAAACATCGTTTTGAGTTTAAACTTTATTTTCCTACAACTATGTTAATTGAAATACAATGTTGAGGCTTACTCATAATAACATATAAAACGTTTCTTTTGGAATTATTTTTTTATTGTTTGAAGGTTAGTACTAAACCGTAGTATAGGTACGTGTACTCAAATAAAAATCACCTAAAAAAATAATTAAACCAATATTATAACTAACTCGATGGAGTTTTGGCGGCAATCTTGCGGCGTCTATTTGTAATCTCAATTGAATATTCCTTTTTTGGTGCATAAAGTGATTTAATGTTTGATTGTGATAGTGAATCATGCAGTAAACTAGCTAATTAGTGTCCAAGAAATGAAGAATTCATTTGAGAGCGCATAGTAGCGCCGTTCCGATTGCTCCAAGATTCGTCGAGATTCTTCGTAAAGTTTACTATCACTTTACGAAGGGCAGAACGAAACGACTGACTGACTCGACTAAAGACGACTTGATGACGATTTTACTTGACTCATATCGACTTTTATCTTGACCACGTTGCCTCTTATTACATTGACATTGGCAAAAAGCTAGACGCTAATGCCATAATATAAGAAAGAACTAACTCGATTCATGTATATGCTATAGATGTATAGACGTTCTTTTTTAATATCAATAATGAAAAAAAACTAATTTTAAACAAAGATTAAAATAGAAAAACAACACATATAAGGTGAGGCAGTCTTTTTATGTTTAGTGTAACTGGATAGCCACACCTTGACTTGACAATTACCTGATCAGAATATTTAATTAAGCTGTTAACAGCTTATTATTTTTTATAACGATTCTTATCTTTAAGATGAGGTATGTTTATATAAAAGTTAGAAGTAAAGGAAGTAAGACATATTAAATCTGTAGCCCTAATTTCACTTAGCGATATAAAAAATCCTAATATTAAAGTAATGCTATATCTATATTACAAATAATTCATTATTTAATGTTTTCCGTAACAACATGAATCTATGTTTAACAAATATATTGAACGTATTACTTCCCGTGTTATTTTTTCTTCTAAAATGACTGTTCATACCAGTGTCTCAATGTATGACATTTAATATAGATAATAAAATAATTCGTACAATATGGATTAAAAAAAAACATTGTCATCAATGCATCATGTCTCGTAGGTACTCATACATATTTGTACTCATGTACAAAGTGCGTCATCTAAAAGAGATCGTTAAACAGGAAACCTGCAATATTCATCAAAAGCACCACAGATTATAAATTAAAATACACAAGCAAAATAATAATTTCTCGTGTTTCAGAACATTCATTCACTCGGATCGCTCGCCTAATTGTAATTCGTCCCACGCGTGGGCTCTGTCTCCAAGAATGCATTAAAAATATAGCTGCAAGCCTTTTTTCGCACGGGAATTATTATACTCACTTAAAGTAATTGTTGTAGCCTGTAGGTACGATACATTGTTGGTATTATGACGCTGTTTTACGTAAGCTAGCTTGTACATTGGACACATAGCGCCATCTGTTGGCGAGCGGACGAATTTACTAAATTCATATCTTTATTTGTTGGCATTTTATCATACATGTATCATCATATAGTGCTCCACTTTTTAACCGGATAAAACCTGATTTAATTTGTCGATATTTTTCATGTTAATAATAATTCTTAATTAATTAAAATGTTTCTTAACGAAATTTCAGTAGTTTATGAGTTAAATAAAACAGACATTTTTTATAATACAAGCCTATATATATAAAACTAGGTATTGTAGTTACTCATCAAGACTAAATGTTCCATTATTCTTCAATAATTTATCAAACAAATACCATGGCATCCAAGTACCTACTACAAAAGCTAACAAAATTTCATCAAGACACTTAATATATCTCCAATTAAAATAAAGATAAACATACTGTTTCAAATGATTAAGTAATTAGCAAATTCCGGAACACATAGACGGTTGGAACATTTCGACTTCAAAGGGTTACCATCACACTCGATTCCCCATATTAAAACTTTAACCGAGTTCAACGAAACTCCTTTCAGGATTAAAATGAGGAATCCCTCATATGCGCGGTTAAATTAAAACTTTTACAGCACATTCATCGACTTGAATTAAATTGTTGGAGCTCCTTCGTTAATATTGGAAAGTTCAGGCGGTTTAGTTAAGTGTGTATTACAGTCATTGCTTATAATCATTATTTATTATATTTACCCATTAAAACATTTAATATATTAAGCTATTTCACGACTATCGCATAATGATACCATGAGGATAATTTGGCATAGCTATATTAGTATAAATAGGTACTACCGAGGTAGGTATTTTAGACATAAACTTTTTACTTCATTATCACATTTAATATCTACCATACAATATACTTAGTTATAAGAAAGTGAAGTCGTCGCTTTGTATAAAAACATATTAAGAAACAACAACGATTTCATATTAAACGCTGTTTGTATTTAATTCCTAAGTTCATATATTCTTAAAGTAAACTTAAATATCTGAATCATTACAATTGCCAAGTTATATTTTTTGTTAGGAGGACATTTGACCCATAATTATTATTCGAGTATTAAATCCAAAACTCAAACTTAAACCAGTCGGTAGTCGTTCTAAGGACATCAAGTTGGAATCAATTAGGGTTGAAAGGGTGTGTAATGAGCAATTCGTATACATCACGTACTGCTTTCTCACAGACCACAGTAGCTAATAGCTAATAGCTGCTTATATTGTGAATACTAAAACTTTAAAACAATCCCATTGCTTGTAATTAATTTCCTAGTAACAGGCACTCTATTTACTAACATAAACTTTTATAGGTATGTACATACAAAAAAAATCTCTCTTAAAGCTTTATATCGATTAGTTAGTTAGTTAGTTTAAATAGAACGACCAGTGACTTGATTCCTTATATTAATAACAGATATACTTAAATGGAGATTCTTCTCTTTTGCTAAAATATTACGAAATCAACTTAATTACTTAAAAATAGCACTCTTAAAACGTTTTGCTTAGTTTACTTAATCAACTAAGCCACATAAAAGTTAATAAAAATATATCTAAATAATATTTTTTTGTTTACCGTAATAAGTGATATTTATATTAACTTTAACAGATAAAAATACAATTACAAACCCTACACACTACCAGGCACTAGCTATAGACAACATTCTGTCTTTTGCTTTAATTTACATAAACTATAGAACAGAAACAGCTGGCTGCATCGTCTTGCCGTCGATAAATTTAAATTGACGAATTCGACATTCGAAAATTTGTCCGTTAACCCACCCTTTGAGCTGTAACACAAAAGCGCTCAATATTCGCGTCGACAAGGCGACTTTGGCGTGCGTCACGGCTCTAATATTATTCATACCATTTGTATTAGTTACAAATGAACGGTTACCGATATCATTTAAATGCTAATTCAATAATTAAGCCGATTCGCCCGTAACAGTACCCGCGCCCTATTGATTCGAACGGAGCTAACTACCATTGTTGAATTAACATACCTATCTATTGTCATCAATGAATGTTGCAGGGAACTCCTCGAATGTTTTAAATTATACGTAGTTTATTAATTGTGAATTTAAATTTAAATTCAGATATAAATATTCAGTTAACTCTAACAACTAACAAGACTGATTTCGTGTTTTTGAAAGAAGTACAATTTGAATGATTTTACGTTTCAAACTAGGGAAATTAGTATAAAAATGGCTATTTTTGATGTTTTTTTGATATTATTTTGATAGAGTGGGTTCCTATGGATAAATTAGTTTTCAAAATCATTTTAGTATTAGGTCAAAATCTCACAGAACTTATATAATAATTAAATGATAGATAAATGAAATAATGTATACCTAAATACGAATTAAGATGATATATGTAATTATAATATGAATAGTTTATAGTAAGGTTAGTGAGATAAAACTATTGACTGTTCCACTTTAATATTACTTTTAGTTTGTATTTGTACTTTACTAATGGAACTGTATTTAAGAAACAAAATCCTTCAGTTGTTCAAAAATTTTTAATTCATCGTTATCATTTATTGATACAAAATAAATTCTTAGTTTTATATTTTATATTATATATCAAGTTATTGAACTAGTGAGGTGGTTTGTATCTTAACTATATTCACTCCGTATCTAAGAGTTGTAATATCTAGGCACATTCCATAATGGCCTGTAATACACCGAGCTCTGACATAATACACCGCCTACTTCTACAATACTATACAATACTTTTAAAATTCAGGTCGACAATGTAGCAGCTTTTAACGATTATATAAAGAGAAAAAAATGCAAAAAGCATAGACAATAGCGTGCTGAATTTCAGGAAGCCATTGTTTTTTGCGATGGAAGAAAATGTCTATTTACAACTGAAATGTAAAGTTTTAATTTGAAAAATGTACGGAACTACAATAGATAGATACTAATTATTTATTAACGTTTCGCGAGCTCGTCGCTTTTATTTACATTTGAATATTATTTTCTGGAGTAAATTTTTTACCTACAAAAAGAAATGAAAATATTTTGCTTTGTACATGTAATGAGACTAGTAGCACCACGCAGTAATGCCCGCTTTATACCTACCAAGTACTTAAGCGTTACGTTAATATCCTACATCGTAAGGATACTTAGTTCCTACTTATGAAGTGTAACTTTAGCAGAAAAAATGGTGCAATGCTTAGATACTTTTTTCTTAACGATATAAGCACAATTCTATTAAAATTAACATAAAGGAATATCATTTAATAAAACAGTTGTGTTTCATAATTCTATACTAAATATATTTAGTACATTACTATGCGTATCATTTTAGATTTAAATATCAAATTTATTACCATACCTCATCTCACATTCTCATCTCCTTATCTATACCTATGCGAACACCATAGACCATAATAACCTACGCTTCGTGCAAATGATTTAAGCACATTAAACTTGGACGGAGTCGCGGGAGAGAATTAGTCGGCTCTTTGTGCAATCAAGCGGCCCTTCGCGCCCTAATGAATATGAATACTAAAATATGTAGCTACTAACTGACTCGTATACTGGTTTGTTAGAAGCGAGCTACACTTGTTACGATGTTACAAGATTGCAAAAATATTGTAGTTAAAATGTTACGCAATAATAGTTGATATGAGAGATGAATGATCAAAAACATGTTTAATTGTATTTTTTAGACTCCAATGTAAGTACACTGGTTCTATAGATATATATGGCAATGATTATAACTTATTAAATGAGTTGCGAATCGCATAATTCGTGAACAGTCAACCGCTTGTTGTATTTTTTATAACATTTCTTAAAGTACGAAGTTGTTTCTTAAGCAGAAGAGATTCTAGGTAAAGGTATAAGGTAGGTAAGTACATAAGACTACTGTTGCAGGTGAAATAGGTTCACTTTGTACCTATAGATGTCATATGTATATATAAAAAAAACAGTATAATGTAAGGACATCAAAAATGGTACATATTGTATAAGTACCGCTAGATGGCGTAAGAAAATTAATCTCATTCAAAGAACGAACCACGCCACCACATTACCATCAGAACTTCACCCGCCGTGAACTTTTGAAACTGTCCTTCACAATCGTAATACACATAACTATTAACAATGCAGTTACGACAATAACATGAAAGGGTTCAAGTAAGTAGAAACTTTCCGTGTCACACAGCCATGCTATTATCTAGTTCATTACTGAGAAAACACGAGTCGTCGCTTTCGGCCAAAATTCACCGACAAAAGTCAAAATGGCGGAACACGTTCCCATGAATCTGGAGATTGTAGCCATGATAATAGACTCGTAACAATTAAACGTAGCATGGAAACAAAAAACGTTTGTATAACCAGTAGCAAGCGTGCCGTTAATGTTAAAGAGATCGTTATGAATTCCGAGCTAAGGTTTACACGTTTCTTGTAAAATTAAGGCGATGATTATCTAATGTAATAAGCCGTTGTACGTGCACTAGTTTTAACGAACTGTTTTTGGCTGTTGAGAGGGCGTAAGGCTATCGCTACACTAGAGCGACATAGCTTAAATGACTTTAACACCTTAGAATTATTTGAAGGTTTTTTATAATACTCTTATAGTTACGTTAGTATTAAAAGAACATTGTGTTTAGTCATATAGAAGTATTAACAAATAATAACAAGATATGATAAAGTTTGAAAAATATGATATACATGTGTACCTATCTGCATCTACTAATTTATTAATAAAGCCTCAGAATGATTAAATGAGAAAGTCAATCCCTGATGCAAAAAATATATATTAACAATATATGTAAATACAGACATTCTGTTTCCATAAACGGACTTAAAACATTGCATTGATAATCTTGGAGTAAAATAAGAAGGTATAATAAGTCGAGATATTAAAATTAATAAAGCAAAGTTGTGTAACAAAAATAATTTAATCTGATTGTATTTCTGCAAAAGTTTTATATCATTTATTTACTTAACTTACATCACATAGAGGACCTACTTACATATAAAGAAATCTAGCTTCCTGCGAAACGCCAGATTATTTTGTGAGACAATTTTGGAATCAGTTCTACATTATTCTTAGTAAACCTAAAATAACTAAAGTATTTTAAAATGTGAATAAAATTAAACATTTCGTGTGTATTACACTTAATTAGGGCCGCGCATCCTAGTCGTGTTCCTTGAAAGAACGTGACCTCATCACATTATGACACATGTACGTGTTTCTACCCTTCTAAGGATTCTAAGGACATTCGACATTTTGCTTAAACACCTCATTAATTCACTCTCTGGACATTGTTCTTAACCTTCTTGGTATTAAATAATAGCCCGATTAAAACTAACATAAAACGTACCAAGTTTTAATTACTTTTTCTGTGTAAAATTTTATTATGAAGTTTAGAGTTTAGTCTGAATGACGATTGGGAGTGTAATATGAATTACAATCGCAATCCCCTTTACACTGATCAAAGATAAGAAACAAACGTCCCGGTATTGAGTTCCGAGTTCGCAATTAATACAAGTTCGCCCGGAAATATCTGCACTCCATCAGATTGGGCACAAAGGCAATCAAACGGCGAACAACAGTAGAAATTTAACAGTGCAAATTCGACCGAGATCGCATTCTCGGAATTCCACCCGCAAGTGGCGGAATTACCCCTTGCCTTTTAACCCTTCTTGTCATTTGAGGAACAAATTAATCATCATCATTTACATGCAGCACCGGTACAGATTTGTTTCCCGATTATGTCACCCCCGCTTGTTAGCGGAGGGTTGAACAGATTGTATGGACACGTTTTAACATTTCGCATTTTTCACTCTTGGCCCATTTAATTATATGCAGCTTGTATTTCGTCACATTCCTTGATTACATCTCGGCTATATTCATAAAAGTTAACGTGTTCCGACGAATTAAAACTGGTTGACTTTATGGCGTTGCATAAAGTTTTGCGAGAAAAATTTGCTTACGCTGAATAGGAGTCGCCATATTAAGATCTCTTGTCAAATATTTGCCTAGCGGCGACTGGTATGGGGAGTGACAATTATTGCATTCATTTGGTTTTAACAACGCGCGGTCCCTCGGACCTCGGCTGCGATAGGGTTGGGGTACGCATGACCTGCTATCTGTTCTCACAGAAAATTAGGATATTAATGAATTTTACTTGTTATGCAGATGTCCACTTCGTGACAGCGTATGTTTTTGTTCTCTCCTATATACAATGTTTTTTTTTTTATATATTTTACTTATTAGTTTTCGAATAGACTAAACTACAGTGTCTTATTGAAGTTCAATAGAGAGATATAGAGATTTACTTATGTTTAATATAAGTGTAATTATTTAAAGAAAATACTTTGAAACACATTTATTTACCTTAAGAAAATATTTTTTTGACCAAAACATAAGTCACATTTTCCTCGTATAAGGAAGTTTTATTCAGAGCAAGAATTTATTACCGTCCTTAATATCTGCGGATTAGATACCTCTAATCCTTGAAATTAAATCGAAATGAGGGCTTTGACAACACCGTCTCGGTAATCGGTGAGTGTGTTTGAACATTTCAAAATCCTCGTGACAAGACTCGTTAATACAAAATTTATTACCGCAGCTAATATTATTCCTTCCTATTGTTTCTCTTTCGAAATGACTGGAACAATACCTTCATAATTTATTTTCCGATGCATCCCTCTTCTACAGATAAAGTCGTGATAACAAATGGTAACTAAAAAATAAAATAAACACTGGCTTTGTAGCGACATATTTCATTAATAAAGGCAAAACAAGCATCGAGGTATCATACGGACTCACTTCGCAGTGTCCATACGTTATAGAGATAAAACAAAAGATTCGAAGCCGTTGGATTTATGCGTTATCGAAGTTAGAGTGATGCTGAGTAGGGAACAATGGGCGATCGTGGCGCCCCATGCGGCGACGCGCCCAAACGAGCACACGACCTATGCGCCCCGTAGCGACATCTACTGCGGAGTAGTGTGAACTAAGCCCGCATATTTTACTTGCAATAATCCCTCAATACGAGTGTTGTATTTACGTGTACTTGTGTTTTCCTAGTGGTCATAGTTACGATACAGTTGATGGTAGAAATAAAAAAATTGCAGAGTATCCACATGTAATCCAGAAAACCTTTTTTTTTAATAGTACTTTCTTTTTTTGTTATTTTGTACATAACCTCAGGCAAAGTTATAGGCACTTATAAAATTATTCACGCCATAAAGAATAAATCAAATTTTATTTAAAATTTTAAGTTTTAGTTATTATAATAATTATATACATATAAGACACTCTCAATAAAAATAGCATGTACAAAATTTATTAATTCTTTAATAATAATGATAATCTTAAAACGAACTACATAATACCTAATAACTCCTATTGAATATTACGAATAGAGTTAACGAAGCAATTGGCGGATAAGATTAAATACAAAGCGTAATACGATGCAAAAAGTTAAACACGAAACATCCTTCCAATGGAAAAACGGTGAATTTTGCCAAAAATATTCATAAGCTGTCATCAAATGACTGGACCCACGCCAGATGCGGCAAACCGACGACAAAATATTTCGCTGCAAAATACTTGGCCGGGCAAATCACCCCGTTGCTCTTTAAAATCACTCTTCAGATATTGAACAAGTTATGCCAAAATTAAGCACCAAAACTTCACGGGATTATTGATGAAACTTTTTCATTTTTAAGACTCATAGCTACTTCCAGCCAAAAGCAATTTATAAACCAGGCTATTGGACTTCATCCAGAAAGATATTAATGAATTGATCAGCATTTTTTTAACTCGCAATCTATTTTAAATTAAATAACATTCGTCGGAGCTCGCGAAAGTAATCACTTCCGCAGCCCCCTAATATCGCCGTTACAGTCATATACCCGTTGTGTAGTTATTTATGGCCTCCATTAAAAACAAAATGATATGCTACGCCGCTGAAAATCTAAAAAGAATAAGCAATAAAACGATAAAACCCAAATCTGATACATACTAGGACCGCAATCTCCCGCAGGGCGCGAGAGAGGGACGGCAGATATATCGTCGAAATGAATACGACGCTACTGTTTCATCTCTCACCTCTATCGGCCAGCGATCCAAGAACCGTCCTAACTCTTTCGCCCATAAAAGAAAACTCGACCTTACTTCCAAGATTTAAACCTCTAATATCGAATGCAGATTACGACAAATGGATTTGAGATTAATATAGTACGAGTGCCACCCCGTCTCATACCACCCTATTCGTTCAGCATTCAAATAGGAATCGAACGGATGACCAAAACATAATATCGTTGGAAGATTCAGAGGCCATAAATCAAATGAGGAATAATCTGTTTCGGAACGAGATAGTCGCGATGCCACCATAAAAACGCAAAACGTTTTGTCTGATTGAAATCGTTGCGTTACAACCGCCTTTTTCGTACGCTATTTTCTTTTTATTTTCCTTGATGTATAATCAATGTGTTAACGGATGGCCGCCAGCCGAGGGCTTTGAGAGTAGATTTGCTATACAAAAGATTCTGATATTGAGTTTGAAAGTAGTTTCTCGTTCCTTCTTTTATGTTAATGGCAGTTTTGGCGGCACTTGGTAATAGCTTATGTGAATAAATGCTTCTTCACTCGCGGAAGTCTGTGTCTCTTTGTAGTGAAGGAACGAATCAGATTAATAATGTCGATACTAAGTAATTGTTTCAATGTCCTGATACATTGCCTTTATATGTTTCTAACTAATTATATGTAGAACATAACCTACTCGGTTTTGGAATTCAGTTGTAAATCGTCTTAACACAAACTAACTAAAACTGAGGACCAATTTCTAAATTGACGTATACATAATAGTTACACATTCGTGAGAAATTTATCTCAATTAATTTGTTTAAAAAAATTGTTGCAATGCAAACACATCGTGGCAACATCAAATTAAATTAATCGAGAATAACCGATTAACTCGTCAAATTATAATTTTAAAAAATCGATAAAACTCGCAACAGATTGCACCACATGTGGTCAACCTGTCCCATAACTGTGGCACATGCCATGCCCGCCTGCCACAATTACTTCTTAAGAAAAAAAAATATTTCAAGAATCCTGCAGGTTTCCTTTAAAATATACTCTATCTCTATCATATTAAAATCGATTTCACATTGCGCTAAAAACGAAGTTCCTGACCATCTGTTCCGGATGATAGTTATCAAAAAATTAACAATTTGTTTAAGGCAAATGAAGCGGGGCTAAGCCGTCGATAAATTATTGGGACGTTTAGCGCCGCGACACTCATGCTCACCGAATGTCACCTTTCCTGTACTAAATTCGCTTATCTCTTTAATCTGAGTTCATATTTTATTGAACGTCACATGCCTCGTTGAAAGCTGCTTCGAATTCAAATTTATCTTAAAATTGTTTAAATATACCTCGTACGCTCGTTTTATGGAGTAAATAATAATTAAATCTGAATTAATAGCTTCATTTGATGTTCGCTGACTTGGTTCGTGATAGATCTTCATCGGGGTGTCATTAACAAAATGATATATTGCGGCGAATAAAAAAGGAAATTAAAACGCGACTTACAAATAGACAATCGCATGTTGACAAGTAATTATCGAGGTTTCTTTCGAAAGTTTTTTATATCGTGACTCTTTGTGCCATAAATCTTGCCTCTAATGAGATATTTATGCCAAATGACTCTTCCTGTAACGATTAATTCTTTTGAAGTTGAATGCACTGTTTCGGTATTGTGATTCATTGTTTCCTAATCTGTTTCTTTTTTAAATTCGACTTTCATTGTCGTTGTGGATGATATATTAACATTTGTGATTATTTTGACTTCCGAGTTATTAAGTATCAATTGTAACGCTATATAGAAAAACTTAAATCGAAGAACTCAAGTTAATGCTGCAGTTTCACTTTCTACGTAAATAAAAAATTAGTTTTTATTAATAATATACATACCTTCACGTTGAAGTATACAGATACTACAGTATAACTATAGGTAACTAGTTTGGTGATAAAATCGTAAGGCTCAAATAAGACGGCTTGCGGTGGTGTCAACTTTTCACAGAAAACTGGCTACGCCATCTCATCAGATATATCATAGCATTTAATTTAGTTTGTAGAAGCACAGAAGACTCAATTTTTCGATTAACTACAACAACCAACACTAATAACCATTTTTCCTATATCCTACCCTCTATTCCCTCTTGTCATAAAAAAACTTCCTTTTCTATATTATAAAACCAAGAAACGTATTTGTGAAAAACTAAGCTCTTCAGTTACCGATAATCACATAAAACACAATAATCCACACTTATGTAGACCTATAATTACACCTATCGTCAACTCATGAGTGCGTGGCATCTCAAAACTATTTCATACCCCTTTAAACAATTGTTAAATTCATCGAATTCCAAGATATGGTCGTATAAAAACTCCAGCTGGTCATCGGAACAGCCTGCTACTTATAATTATCCACAATTATCCAAACAGATACTTTTCAATTAACATAAGGGTGCATCTGATTATCGTTAATTGCCGTATAATGATCGTTTAGTAGACTATAACTCTAATAGATAAATATCTATTCTCTCGTTAGCATTCGTGTTTATTGCAGCGTCGGCGCATATCATTTGTTTTTATTTCGTATGTCGGTTAAATTGATTGCTTAGTGAGTTTGATAGCCCGTTTTATTGAACGCTAATTCTTAATAACGGACTTTTAGTTCATATTTTGACAGATGGGCATTAGAATTATTAATTATAAATAGTTATGGTAAGGTAGATTAAAATAATAGGTATGCAAGTAACTTCTTACGACTTTTCAATAGCTCATTAGATCTATTTATCCATTTATTTTTATGTAGTATAATCGAAGAATGTTATATTTAGGTACCTATTGTAGATAGGTAGTAAAATTAAATTATTAAAACTGACTCTATTTATATTTTAACAAATGGAGACGACGTTATCTTAAGAAATTTTTATTAGTTATGATAAGCAAAAATAAAATAATAAGTACGTATGTTATATTCCTCAAAGTGATTCTTTTATAAGCTTATATAAATTGTAATTAAAGATTTATTTATTTTTAAATGTAGGCTGTGTTGCAAATAACTACTAGTGCCCATTTTGCCCTTACAATAACAATATGAAGTACTATACAAGCAGTGTGCTATAAATTGATAGGTAAACATATCTATGAAGAAATGTATACTTCTTATTATAGATAAGTGTATAACGATACATTTATTTTTACCATACTATACATAGTATGAAGAATTCGCAGGCTGCGTAACAAACATCATAGTTGGAAATTTATTCATGCACCTATAAGACAATACAAATAAATCTATATCGTTGTAGGCGTGCTCAGACAGATATAATGTATTTGGTTCACACTGCATCCAAGTTTTTGTAGGAGCATTGAATAGGAATTGAATACATCCGTAGAATTTCTGCTTTGAATAATTTTTTGAAGCATTATTTTTATGGGTATGTAATTTTCAAAGTTTTATTTTGATAGCTCGCATTGTAATGTTTTGAATTATAGTGCACTGTGTTCTTACCATCTTTTATAGTCAAAAGATATATCGTCATAATACCTTAAAAATTAGCTAGGTACTTAGAAACAGATACTTACCTCTATTTTTATTATTTTATTAATGATAATTGATAGTAAAATTTCAATAAGATATTTGAAACTCATCTCCAACAGCTGAAAGTTTGGGTGACACCAAAAGCCATGGCTATTTTTTTGTTGAATTTTTATGTAGGCACATGAATAGTAATTTGTTAATGTTGTACTTTTATCAATATAGATAAATCTCTTACCAATGTTTTACGTCAAATGACAAGACTGAAAATCTCAACGCATATTCCTAATCACCCCTCGTTGGGAATTACAAAAATTACAGTTATAAATCCAAAAATAAAATCCTCTTTCGGGCATTGGTAATTTATTGTGGAGCAAGGAATAATCATGGAGGTGTCGTATAAATCGTGGGCCATTTGTAAAATAAGAATTACTTTCCCGGGCTATTGTCACCCCCTCGGACTTAGTGTATCGATTTTTATAGCATTACCATGAGATAGTTCCTTTTTTGAATGTTTTTTGTTTTTAAGTTTGATATAATATTGTTGCTGAACGTCAAATAAAAACTTTTTGGTCAGTTTTATTATGAAATATGCGTAACTACTGTTATTTACAGTTCATTAATATCTGATGCCATGTTTTGGAAACGAAACACATAAAAATCGGCTCTTCAAAAACAGGTAATCTCCCAAAATAAATTACTTTTCATTAAAGCTTACCAGACACATAGGATTACTTTCATACATGTTACCAATAAAATAGGGTTTGTTCTTACAATAAGGCCATGCAAAACTATATCAAACACAATTGAATGTTCTATGGCCTTAGCACTATCTGTTGCTAGACATAGCTTCCATACATATATTTAGAGGCATTGAAGTGGACGGCTTTCGTGATAGTAAGGATGAGTTGTCGTTACGCAAACGTGTAGGAGTCGTGTGTCCTACCTTTATTTCTTACTGCTGTTCTATATTATTTTTTAATAAAATCCAGCTATCATCTAGTAATATTTGAAATCGATCAAACGTTTTTGAAGTTTTATAAAATTTCTTTACGTGTAATCAAATTATACCCTATAAAATAGTATATAGTATAAGGAATTATTGAAAAAAAATGTAAGGTTCTGCTAATTTAACAATAGTTGGTATTAAAACACGACATATAATTTAATGAATATAAATACCTTAAAATATTTAAGAATACCAATTTGATGCCTTTAATAACCATGTCCTACCTACGAACCACAGTCGGTCTTACTTTGCAATCAATGTATTATGAGGTATTTCTCCGGCATGGGGATCGGACCCACAACCCTTGGCGCATAAAGCAGTTGCGTTACCTCTCCACAAAACTGTCTTCATGATTAAAATGAGTCTTCTTGACAAGTTTAAACTACAGAGTATATATTTACATATAATTACAGACTATAGTCAAGGTCAAAGTTAAATTTTATTTCAACTAAGCCTCATATAGTAACACGCTTGAATCGTCATGGCATTACAAAACATTTACCATCGGTTCAGAAGGCAGTTTCTACAGAAAAGAACCCGCAAGAGTCTCTGATAGTTCTCGTATAGGTTTAGACTGTACCTATAGAGAACAAAGTATATGAACAGCCACGGGATCCTTATCGCTCACAAAGAAAACCAAATAAAATAATGCGTCATGCACTCAAGTCAACTCTGTCTCGTATGTCAGCCGAACATCACGCCGGTATGTCGTGGAATTTTTAATAGTTTCACCCCCTTCGCGATATCGGAACCGTCACCTAATGTATTTCGAATCTTGGCTTTATTGAAAATTGCTGTTTCAAACTGTTGGTCCTCGAAGTTTAAATACAAGCAATAAATCCGTTGGCTCTGCAACTCTGCATGGAGACTGGAAGATAATGGTATAATCGATTAATGGTTTTGGCTTTAAAACAGCTACTATAAGTAGGTAAATATA
>DWAJ01001172.1:0-24417 GCA_018238005.1 Eurema mandarina | reverse complement strand
CTTAGCATATATACAACTTCTCGACATCGAACCATCGGGGCCTAACGGCCGGCCAGTCAGTGGTTCGACTGGTCGAGGATCCTCCCTTTGGTTCAGAGGAAGGTTACATCCTCCTTCCTTCCCACAAGTCAATATATTAACTAAAACATGTTATGTATTTATTATGGATCTCTAAACAGAATAAGTTAATAAAGCTTAAAAGCCTTGATCATAATTGGCGACATTATCGTTAAGAAAATCTGTTTACATTTTTTAATCCATACTTAAGTCCTAATTAATTTTATTAATGCGAAAGTAACTCTGTCTGTCTATCTGTCAGTCTGTGATGCTTTCACGCCAAAACTACTGAACCGATTTTAATGAAATTTAGCTAGTAGCTTAAATCTGTATCTGTTCCAAATTTATTGGACCTTATTCAATTTAAACAAAACAAACAATTAAAATTTTACTCTTTATTTTATTTATTTATTTTAATACTAATTACATAAGGAGTGATCTCTTCCAAGCAACCAACTATTTATAATAATAAAGTAGAGTATAGATATATTTATCTTTGTGTGTGTTTTTGTGTATATGTGTCTCCGTATGAGGATTCATAGGATACCCATGGAATGATATTTCTTGACGCTCGTGGGTTGGTGACCTTATTCATGTATAAATGTTACAAAAGTCCTTGTTTATATTTATAATTGTATGTTCTTATTTTTAAAAGAGCGACTATCAGAGTCTCTTGTCGGTTCTTCTCTGTAGAAACTGCCTTCCGAACCGGTGGTAAATGTTTTGTAATACCGTGACGATTCAAAAGTTTACTAAATGTGGCCTAATTGAATAAAGATACTTTGGACTTTAACTTTTGACTCTGACTTTGACCTCGGAGAAAGAACCATGCTTTATACCGGACTTCTACCGACCAATGCCCCACTGTGTTCCATCTTACGTAAGGGGTCACGGGCACCTTCGAAGATTATTTCATGACACCTGATAAACGTCTCCCAAGTAAAATCGCGGCGCTAAGCTATACATCAAGTATAATTGTCTGTGTGTATATTAAGTGTATGTAATGTAGAGAACAGGTGTCGTTCTCAGATTGCTCCCCGATCTAGTTCTGACATGCTTTTAACCCATTGAGGACGGTGGCATACAACAGTTACTATTGAAGGTTTTGTTAAACCATGCAATACCGATGAAAAGTAATCCAGGGTCTTTGAAACTCAACTTGCAGCGAAATCTGTTTGCAGTAGTTTTTTTTGGGGATACCGTAAGATTACAGAAAAACTGAACCTTAATAAGATCATTTCTTTGGCACTATTTCTTGATTCCAAAGCGTAAAGGTAGCAATATGAAATTTTAAACGTAAATATATCTGTACCCTTAAGGGAACTCTAAATAATAAGTAATGACATATTATATAATATCTATTATCTTATAATAAAATATAATATGATAGTAATAATATTCTAATATAGAGAGTACTTCAAAAGCCGGCAACATACTCATGGTACCACAAATTTTGGTGGTCACTTACCTTCACGCTTGCCACTTATAAAAAAATAACGAGTCCAGTGTTACCATATAAAGCCAAGTTAAATAAACAAACACGCAACTTTGACTTTTACTTTGCATAAAGCGGTCCGCGATGCCCCACCCCAGCATAAATGATTTGATTAATTTTCGACTAGCACAAAATTCCGAGTGTTAGCTAATTAAAACTAACGTAAGTGGCAGGCGCGATAAGAACGGTTTGTGTGTGTGTTCGTCCTTAGCGTTGGTTTCGTTGTATGACACCTGCGACGGAAGATGGTGCAACGTTTGGGATTTATTGTTCAATCTTTTACGTTCAAAGGCTAATATAGTAACTAATAATACTCTTATAAAAGTTAAAAAGAATGAAAAGGAGGTTTTTATACTAAAACTAATGCAATAAAGAAAATTTGTGACAAAAGAAAAGTGAAGCAAGGAATAAAGAATACATCGATTTTAACAGATATAATTGTATATTTTTAATAGAACTTTTACAATTTAAATAACGGTTAAATTTTATTTACATGGATACATGATTTATTTTTTAGTTTGCCTTATATTGATGTATGTACGTTACAAATATTTTAAATAATATTCCCAAGAAAAAACTAAATCAGGTTAATTACCCATTTGTATCCGATTCTGTTACAAATATAAAATAGCATAACACCTTTACTATTGAACAAAACGACGTGAAATATTTAAATCGTGCACCATAGTTGAGCGATCGTTCGATCCGCGTATTAACTAAAGTATCAGTCAAAGTGGTAAATATAGAATTTGTATTAAACGCGACGAGCTCGCGACTCTAACGAGACATTATCCTAACTTCGGGCAATATCAAGTCGGTTTACGATTCAAACAATATTAGTTTCGTACAAGTTATTAGAAGCTTTACAAATGGTTAGCGATATGTTGTCTAATGTCAGTTTGGAGTTGACTTTATTAATTATCTTTTATTTAATTTTTTGTATTTTCATTTTCAGTTTTCAATGTGTAATGTAAATATTAGACTACAATGGCAAATTTATTTATATGCAACATTTGTACCTTAGATTTGTACCTACTCTTTAAATTGATCGCTTCAATTAAAGCATGTCATTGTAGCATATTTAATTCAAGTAAAAAAGATAAAAGAATCCTGCTAACTATTATGTATATTTTATATTAAAACAATGGATGCGTCAGTATTGAAACTAAAACAATTTGCAAATCACTTGACGAATGTATTCGGATCAATAAATCTCCTTCGCTTAAAATATACGTACCGAGATATCTGCACTAACAGACAAATTGATAACATTTACAATATTCCGTATCGCAAAGTGTGAGTCGACGACACAAACTCGGGAATAATTCATCGAACGAATGCATAAATCACTTGCGAAACTTACCGCGTTAGTATAGCAGGCGTACAACCCGACCGATTTGGAATGGCTCTTAATTCCTTGCAATTCGGGGGAAGGTGGTACTTTTTGATATAGCAGGGTAGTCGGTAAAGTTTGTAGGTCCGTTGTTTCAAATCAAATTGCACCGGATTGCCTGCGATTGGTCAGAGCGCGTTTTGCCCGATATAAATAGTGCGGTTGGCGCCCACGGCCGTATACCGGTGAAATATGGCCGTCATATGAGGAAGAATTTACGTGTTCTGCAGTCATTTTTAACTGGGCTATGAGCTTGGAGTACCTTTACTTATTATATTGGGTCGAGAAATGCTACTTCTAACAGGAATACTCTGATTAGTTTATAGTCGCCTGGTAGAATTTTTTATGAACAACGTTATTGATAAAAAAAATTATGTGTATACTTATATGGTATTGATTGTAGATATTCTAATCTCTGGTAGTTCATATAGCGTCAGTTTAAAAAAAAAAACTTCTTTAACAATATTAAAAAAAAAGTACATTCTAACTGACTTTTGAAAATCTCAGTAACAAAAAGGTTGACGACCTATGAGTAAGGACTCTTATTTAAATATTATGTAAATCCCATCTGTTTCTGTTTTAAGATCTATTTTTGGATCATTATTTTAAAAGATTTGAAAAATCTGTACCAATTTTTATCTCGCGATTTTAATTGCTAATTATATTCATGTCAATTTAACGTATCCCATTAGAATGAAAGTCAACGATACATTCACTCAGTAGTTTTTCCATTAAACACTGACCGACATACAATCAAACACCCCTAAATAGCATCGCATTGAACATAAGTCAGATATAACGCAATGACCATACCTACACAATAATGTTCTAAGTAAATTTCGCTCAACTTAATTTGAACAAGATAAGCCTAAGCACAATGGCCCGAAATTTAGCTGCATTAGCTGCAAACTAATTTGGAATCTAGGAAGGCTGTGTAAAATGTATGACACCTGGCCGCCGGACGCCGGACCGCCGGACACTTGTGCGTCCGTCATGCGATTATCCGCCGCTTGTCCGGCCGACACTCAACGGATTTATAGCGCAATAAATCACTATTTCAATATTAGACGCGTGCGATTCTGAGCTAGACGTTTCATGAGCGTTTATACCGTACGATTGTTGGCCAAAAACTCTAGTGAGCTCGCGATGCTTCGTCAAAAGTCTCGTGAGCTCACGATCTTTCGTCAAAAGTCTCGTGAGCTCACGAGGCTTAGTCAAAAATCTTGTGAACTTACAATGCTTTTGCCAGCTTTAAAAAAAATTGGCAATGGCATCTCAAACAGCTCTCAGTGTTTAAGTATAATTAGTTTAAGTATAAGCAACTAATACTAAAATTTACTAGCCTCCTGCCCTAAATTTCTAGGTAAAAACTATATTTTAATAAAATTGTATTTCAGCAAAATTTGATATAGTTTTTAAAACACAGTTTAAAGTGTCAAATTAAAACTTGACTATTTAACGTGACTATTTTATTGACATATTAATGTAAACATATAAAATTATATATGTGTTAACGTATTTCATTAAAATAATTAAACTATGAAACTTAATATCCCGTTTCAAAACACCTAAACATACATTAATTGTATGACATACAAAAAATCAATCAAACATGTAAATTAAAAACGTCATCAACGACCAAACGATACGCGATCCGATATCGTGTCGCATCGAACCCGCGTCGTAATCTGAACGCAATAAACATGTACAGATCACATTAGTGAGATGTAACTGCAAACTGAGATTTAGTGGGTTCATAGGTGGAAATCATAATCTATCTTCTCGCAAACATGTGGATTGTCAGCCCTGAGTTATGTAAGGTTGAAATAGATCTTGATTCGCGCTAAAATTCCACTGAAAACATATTATGTTTGAATATAACACGTCCAAACAGCAGAGGATTCAATGATTTTAATTATGTTTAAATTCAAAAAGAGTTATAATCTAAGCAGTCTTTCTTTATTCTTTGAAGTCGTGAGACGGGCTGGACGCCCTCCTGATGGTAAGACAAACGCCAGCCCATAACCAATGTAGTGCTACCCAGTCTAATAAATTGCGTCAAGCCTACCACTACCAAGGAGGAATCTATCTATATATTTATATTAATTATTAAAAATGAAAATCTTAAAATACTACATTTATTTAATTATAAAGCTACACGGGAAAATAGCTCATTAGATATTTTGCAGAATAAACTATATACTTACTTAATACGAACCATATCTAAATATGCACTTGTACACAAGACACTATACAAAAATTCAAAATAACAAAAGAGAAAAAATAATAATCGTATCGACAACACTATCGAACAAACAGAATTTTCCAAAAATCAGCATGTATCTTTTTATTTATAGGAGCAACTATCAGTTTCTTGCCGGTTCTTCTATGTAGAAAGTACCTTCCTTGGTGTTAATTTTTTTTTAATACCATGACGATTCAATATCTTGTTACCAGAAATCCAATCGTGCTAGACAAGGCTTCTGTTTCCGCTATAACATGTATCTGTTAAACCATTAGACATTATCATAAATCGATACGCCGGAACATAACGCAATTAATAACAAAGCAGATCATATCATCGTTAACGTCACAGCAATTCTCTATAAATGTAGTTACGTGCATATCAATTGTAGCTTATTGACCGTCTTCTCCGGATGCGAATGTAGTGATTAATTGCCTACGTATTGTCAGAGAATCATTAGCATCCTACTAATGTATGTTTGTTGCTGTCTTATACAGAATGTTACAAAACAAGTGTCCGATCCGAAAACCCCTTACTATATACCGGTAGTCGGTCCTTATTTTGCTTTCATTTAAAAAAATAACATTATTAATTTTTCCAAACAAAAAAAATAAACTAAGTAAAATTCCAAAATGTACATGGCAACACTGTCGCGTTCGCGTGCTCTGCTAGCTATAGGGTCGATAGGGTCTACGAACCGTACGTGAGATGCCAGCGTTTGCGAATTTCCTTTAATTTGTGTAAAATTTTCACTAAAACCATAATCTTTTAAACTTTATTGCATTGTTATTTTTAGATATAGATTTTTTATTTTATTTTATTGGAAAAGGTTTTAAGAATGAAGAATATTACCCTTCAGGGTCGGACACATGTTTTGTAGCACACTGTATAACAAACAAACTTTAACTATAACTTTTAACACATTTATCATATAGAATACAATCATTTTCTGTTTTAAGAGTGACGCTTACGCTTTTTCTTCAAACATCGCGGTGACAAGTGAGTAAGCGAGACATAACATTCAAATCATGACATTTGCCACAGACACAATATTTAGCAATAATTCTTCAATTGTAGAAACATAATAATTATTAAACATAATATGCATTATTGTAAGATACGTAAACATATATTATTAATTGCAGAATTATTACACTTGCTCAAAAACTACTGAATGGAAGCTAAAGTTTAGCACACAGGTTTTTTTTGGTATCTTATTATATAGTGCTAGCTGTTGCCCGCGACTCTGTCCGCGTGGACTTTTAAATAAACTTTGACCCCCCATTACCCCGCTTATTAGCCTTTTTTCCAGTTAAACAGTAGCATATGTTATATCTCAGGCTGTAGACCATCTGTGTTCCAAATTTCATTACAATCGGCTCAGTAGTTTTGGCGTGAAAGCGTAACAAACAGACAGAGTTACTTTCGCATTTATAATATTAGTAGGAATAGTATATCGGTAATGAAAACTACAAACTCGCGTCACGAGTGTGGCACCGGCCTCTGAGGGTATTCCTTCTTAAAAACTGGCAACATACTCTTTAAGCAGATATATTACGATAAATTTACCATCTTGGTCGTTAAATATGACATACATACAATACACAATTACATATTAAACCTAGACCAATACCGAAGTTTCTAAACTTAAATTATCAATAATATGTATAAAACATGCCCGCACTGATTCGTCCCTCTGATTGATTTATATGTCCGTTTGTTCGTACGCCATTTCCCCCTGTCGCGTCTAATTGCGACCATAATTCATGTCTAATAATAATCTTGCTATTATCGGGATAAACCAGGTGAGGATGTGCTATTGTTTCGCGTAATTCCCATCTATTTGATACCGTCGTATATAATTGTTTGTTTGTCTGTCTTGATCATGTCGAAATAGGTAAATCATTTGGGATGGTATTGGTAGAAACTTTCAGCTTTTCAAACCACTTCATAGTAATAATTCCAATTCATAGTAATATTTTTTTAACCTGTAATGTCGAAATTGACGTTTAGTTGTTATAGATAATATAATAATAAATTATTTGTGAAGTCACAAAGGGGACGTTATTTAAAAAAACAATTTAAAATTATTATTACCATATTTAAAATATAGGAGATTAAAGCTAGAATTAATAGGTAATATATTTCGTTGGAACAAAGAAAAATGTTAAATAAATTATGAAGGATTAAATCTATGATTACCAATACCGTATTAAAACCAATACCGTATTGGTGAAGTATTTGCGCAACAAACATCCAGTCAAATTGAGTCCTTGTTTTTATATAAATATGTCAATAAGGAAATCAATGTCTTTTAAATATCAAAGTCTCCAAGGTTCGGTTAACACGAGCTAATTAGCCTAGTGTAGACTTTAGTCTATCAAAAAGGTAGAATATAAAATATTCTTACCTTTGCGATAGTAAAAAATTATAAGATTTCAATAATATAAATTAATAAAGATATGTCACATAGGATGAGTATCCTTAAACAATTAAATATTTATACAGTTTCAACACCATCAAATATTTCATATCTGCATGCCTGTGACATGTATGTATATCTGTCTGTCCAAAACAACAACACCCGAACCCGCCCAGCCAAAAACTATCAATCTCGTAATTAAACGGCATCAATAATCCATGATTTGTGCAATTACAAATTCCGATGCAGAATTCATCATAAGGCTGGTCCAGGGTACAAATGACGCGATCAACCGACCACACTTGTTATTCAATAATCTTCCCCTGCAATCAATTTATCACGAATTCAATGAAGGTGAAACTATATGATACATCCGAAATGTGTCCACGCGATACTCAAGTATATTGCGCAAGCCTAAAGCCCAAGTTTGCGCAAACGTTCCATAGTGAATTACTTCGTTTTGGATCGGTCAGGCTTGTCATGCAAAAGGGACATCCAATGCAAAACGCTTGAACTGTGGATTTGGCATGTGTTGGATCGTGTGACATACAGATTAAAAATCATATTGGTGTTTGACAATTTCGTGATTGGACATTCGGGGTTTAGGAAGGTATTTTGTTCAGAGCTCTAATAATTATCTAATTAGTGATATTAATATTATTGAAAAATTTAATTATACTAGCTCGTTGATTAATTCATTTAATAGTCGACTAACAATATAATAATATCATTGTGAAACAGAAAAATGACTATTTAACTCAGTTGTTTTTAATACTAATTAGTTACTTAGTACCTAATACATACAAATTTATTTATCAAGATAATTTTAGTATTACCTACTCGAAATGTGCTGTTTATCTTAAACAGAAAAAAATCGCGAATGTGTCCTGACTCGTTATAAAAAACGTATAGGCTCTTTTTGAGAACTTTTTTTAGACGAAAGATGACGAAGAAAATTGTATATAATAATTGGTGCAATTTTATATGTACACAATTTTCTTTTGGTGTTTCAATTTTAAATTACATTTGGTTTTCCAATGTGTTTTAATTATTTGTGTCGCAAAGACTTGGTTTAAATAAAAATTTCGCTATATATAAAGCCTATTCACAGCGTCTGTATGTCCGCAACTAATCTATATGTCTTAGCCGAAGCGGGAGGCTGTATTTCATATCGAGCAAGGGCTGACAAACCAGCCTGATTGTAGCTGTATGCAATCAATACTATTGTTTGTTTCGATAAAATGTGTGTGTGTGTGTGAGTAACTACTGAATAGGTGATAATCACACAAAAATATTTTAAACTGCAGTGATATTATGTTTAAAATTCAACATTTTCCATTGATTATAATTCGGTGATAGGTAATTAAAATGTATTAAGGTTTTTTGAATATTTTTTTTGACATAGTATATCACGTCACGCGTTTTTACTTCCATAGTTCTTATTTACAGGATAACCCAATATAAAGTATTATCTTTTATATATTATCTACAGGCATGCCAAATTTAAGTCAAATCCATATAGTAGATTTTGCATGAAAATGCAACAATTATACACAACAACCTTTGGCCTTTATAATATAAGTTGGGTGCATAATATAGTACAAGCATTATTACCGACAACCGCTTGGCGCAGTGGTAACACAGCTACTTTGTGCGCAAAGAGTCGTGGGTTTGGTTTCCACACGAGATAAATGTATTTGTAATTTACATGTGTATTTTTCTGGGGTGTGGTTTTTGCTATATATTGTGTATAAAAAAATTATATATATGCAATTTATCCGTTTACTAGCTGCCATAACACAAGCTGTGCTTAGCGTAAGTGTCCTTAAATATTTATATTTAATATTTATTTATTATATAAAAAAATCTGCACACCTCGTTAAACCTTACTAAATGTAAGCACTATAATCCTAAAGGTAGCCTGTGCCATGTAGTGTATCCCAAGTTTTAGAATAATCTAGGCTATTTTGGTAAAGGTAGCAGCGGCCGGCTCGGGCGACAACCAACCGATATGTTTTGTCGCTTCGCAGGCCGCTTGCACGAGGCGGAGAGAAACTATCGGAGGAGGTAAATAAAAGTAATCTAACTACTGATAAGTAGGTACGTTTGATTTCAGAACGCGTGGACTGTGACGTCAGAGTATTTAGCGTGTCATATGACGTCATATGCCAGTACGATAGTTTATTGCTTGTATATAATTGAAATTGAAATATTTGACATGCCAAATTTTAAAAATAAAATTCTATAACTGTGTCTATTCTATATTCTTTACAGACGCCAGATACAAAGCTACTAGACTAGACTACCCTTTCCACCACCCAAACTTTTACTTATAATCAAAATATCTTACTTAAAAAATAACATAGTCAACTTTAGTCTGAAGCCAGGTCCACTCGTTCGCACTGAAAGTCACGCCGGCCCCGATCCGTGCGGCTAGCCGAAATTTAGATGTCACGAATGCAACGCTTTCTAGCTAATGTCTGCCGTACGCAATAGTAGTTTGTTACTGACCCGATGCAGCCGAGATTGAAGATACGCCGCACCACGCCCGCGTAAATCCTTGCTGCTCCGTAATTGTGCATGATTTAGCGATGCCCGGAATTGGTCGAAACTGACCGGGTGTCGCGGGGAAGCGTATTGACTTATTATTAGTTAGATTGGGTTTTGAAGGCGGATTTCTATCGGCTCATAAGAGGATTAATTCTATTTATTCTAATAATCAATTCTATTCATTAAATTAAATGTTGATGAAATGTTGTTAGAAGAAATTTGTCGAAACTGACCGGGTGTCGCGTGCAAGTGATTTATTATTTGTTAGATTATTTATTTATAGAGGATGTCTGTAGTAGCAGCGGTGTGACGTCCTTATATGTGCGGCTTAGTCAGACGTAACTCAATTAAAGTTAATGAAATGCTCTTAGAAGGAATTGGTCGAAACTGACCGGGTGTCGCGTGGAAGTGCAATGACTTAATACTTATTTAAGATGATTCTTTTCTAGGCGGATGTTTCTAGTACCAGCGGTGTTTCGACCGATGCGTTGTGTGGCTTTATCAAATGCTTAATTAACGTTAATGAAATGGTTTTAGGAGGAATCCTAGTTTAATAGGACATAAAGGCTCAATTCTTATCGTTAAATTTAATGTTAATAAAATGATGCTCCTGGAATCTGTCGAAGCTGACAATATATCCAGTTAAAAGTGTGTTTGAATGACAATTTTTCAAATATAATAGTATATATTATACTCGAGGGTTTCAAGCTGCGTATCGAACTAGGAAACACTTAAGCTATACGATTTATGTAACCATTGCTAAATTATAATTGAAAAATCAGAGATTTTTACTTAACGTTAAAGTTTAACATTTAAAGTAAACAATTATTTTAATACTACTATTACAAATCATCCTGATAGAGATGTTTGACTTCGAACAAGTATAGTCTATAAAGCAATACAGCTTGACAGATATCCAATAAGAAAACCAACCAATAAAAAATATGACTCACAAAAAAATGTTTAATAAAATAGTTATTAGGTCATAAAATTGAACCGTGTCGCTCTGTCTCAGACAATACTCCATAACGCGTCCGTAAAACGTCAAATGCCATTCAAATAAGTTCTTATTAGAAAATAAGGGAATTTTATCGACGCGAGATCCAATATGACGTCATAAACAAATTACTCCTAACCCTCGAACGCTATAAAGGACAAAAATGTCCAACCGCAATAAAGAAACGCGATAAACCGAGCAAAAAAATGGCGGACATGAATTCATTGGTATGACATTTGGGGCTTTCAATGGTCACGGTTATGGCCGGGGAATTTTCCTCCATATTTCCTCTTTATAGTTTTACGACATCGGCTATCTTTTATTGGATGGGAATCTTGCCGGTGACAAGGAAAAGGGGTCAATCTATTCAATGCTAATAAGTTTTGTTATAAGCATTTAAAGTTTGACCCTTGTCTCTTTTTTATTTTAAACAAGTTTTTACTCTATGTAATAAGCTTTTAGAACTAGATTTGTTCTTAGACGTATATAATACAATAAAAATTCATCAAATCATCACGTAGCATTAAAAGTATTTAAAATATGTGTCGTGAAAGAAAACAAAATAATCATAATAAAGAAAAATAATTCAACCGATTTAATATTGTTAATTTGTCATTAACTTTATTAACAATTTCTTATCTTATATATAAACATTTTTTGTTATAACAAGAAGATTTTACTTTTTTAGATCGCAGACAACACCACAAGCGACAACGAGTTCACAATACATTAGTAATATAGTAATCTTACACTCGACAATACAAGAGTTTTTCCATTACAGATACTCTCAATGACAACGGATCAAATGCAATTCCTCCCGATCACATGGACCCATCAGACATTCTGCATCGGCCCTCAAATTACACAATTACAAAGGGAGGGAATGATAAGACAAAGCCTCACAAAGAGTATTAAAAAATCGAGGGTCCTCGATAGAACATCCATTATGTGTTATTGAAGATTTTAATATCAAAATTGCTGAGACGGCGGTTCGAATGTTTTTTCCCGTTTAAGTGTAGACTGTAGCTAATATTGTCTGAGGGAAATGTTATTTATACGTAGCTGTTTAATAATTATGGCTTTTTAATCGTCTTTCAAAATATGTACTTTTGATAATGTTTTAAAATTGCCTAATTAGATATTATTGGGTAGAATGTTTGTAAAATTGCAAGAGTTAATCTTCAATTAAGATTAAAAAAAAACTTAGAAATTAGTTAAATTGAAATAAGTTACATTGAGTGAATAAATATAGTATAACGCATTTAGAGGTTTTACGTGTAGTTTCTATCCTGGTGGAAAACCTAGGATAAAGTATATAAATTCTCCAAAGGTACTTTCGCGTTTATAACATTTGTAGATTTAACCCGAAAAATATACCTATAGAAAATCATGCATTCTGATTTAATGTAAGACCGCGAGACACAACAAGTGTTAAATAAAACAGACCTTATAAAAGACTTAACTGAAACATAAATATTTAATACCCACTTTTCAAAGTCGGTAAACAAAAAGTGAACGACACATGTCGGTTAATCCGAACGTATCAAAGTTAAAAAAATCGATGATACGGATTTCAAAATTATAAACCGAATCGGAGTCAAGCTGTGCACAATGTATCGGACGGGTGTGGGGTTCCGTAGGGTTTTATAAAATAAAAATATTAGGTATCAGATATTTTTTTTTACTTATATGATTTAAAAATTGTTTATATAATGTATTAAAAATAACATATTATTATAATAGACATATAACGCATAGACTTACCTATTTGTCCCTTAATAATCGGTCTGCTGTAAGTGTAGCCAAAACTGTATAATATGTATATTATGTAGTTATATATTATAGTATGTAGTTGATAAAAGCACGTTTTTATACTCGAAGACTCACACACACGTCTAACGATAATGTTACTGTAATAAATTTGAAATCTACGAAAAACATACGAATTTTGATACGATGTACAGCAACGGTAATCTATGTAAGTAGACAAAATTGTCTACTTTGAAATGACTTCACTGATTTATTTACATTGTAATAGGAAAGTATTCCATTGTAAATAAATCAGGCTATATATCAAAACAGAATAAACTCAATATAGAACCAAGAACAATTCAGCAACAATATTTCATAGTAACTTAAAAAATAAAATTTCATACGGAACCACATATAACATTTTTTTATGGGATTCGCAATACGACCTGCGTTAAACCTACGTCAATCACCCGGCACCGCCCTAAACCACATATTTTCACATTCCTGATAAATAATAATTAAACAATCGCTTAGAAATTATTTAATAAATATTAATTAGGTGCAATGCGTGAAGCTTTAATTTCAATTCGATTATTTCTTCAAGCTTAGATTAGCTTTTTAAGTCGTTAATGGTAAGTGATATGAGTCTTTCTATTTGTGTAGAAAAACTAGTTAATTGAAAAAATAGGTGCCATTAATTGTATCTACAAATATTTTGCGAAAAGTGTAATTTAATATCCTATAAATATTAATATATGTGTGAAATATGTTAAACGTGTTAAAATGTTTTATTTAAAAATGTTTTTGTTTACTTTTATTACTATTGAATAACCTAAGCGCAATGAGCCTATAACTATTTTTATAATTTACTTTAAAAATCAGATACTTATATTATTACCTATTTTATTTTTTTTTAATTGGCTCATTTCTTATTATTATATATGAAATCTATAAGAAAAAAAAGCTTACAATAAGTATGAGAATGTATGTATGTATGTACATCCATACCTTCACCCATCGTCAACTTGCATTCGATTCATAACAGATCTAAATACCCTGCTGCGTGTCAATTACTTTATACCCGACTGCTTTAAATGATGGTTATGTTTTTATTAAGGTTAGTGGTATCGATGTAAGTTGTTTAAAATTAAATAAGGGTATGAAGAAAAATGTGTATTGAGGTCGGGAGATTCAAGATTCAGACAAACTAAAAAAATATTTTCTACATAGAGTAAAACATTTTTATAGAAAAAAATCGGTAAGAAATTCTCTTACTTGTTTGTTTGGTCAAAAACGAAAATAGTTTTACAATTTTTTATAGAAAAGGATTTGTAAAAAATTCTCGCAGTTCCTTCTTTCAGGAATAAAAAATCCAAGCTATGTTTACACGATCACGAATAGACCAGAAACACTTTTAAAAAATAATTAAATAATCATTAGCACGTGCAATAAAATGTCATGATTAGCCAGTGAACAGTGACGTCATCGTTTCGTCAAATAAAGCAACAATGTTCTTATTTAAATTATATACCTATACCAGATACTAAGTTCGTTTGTTTGGTTTTCTTTCTTTAAGTAGTATGCACACATAGCCCTCTGAAATGACATAACTTTCTGTCAGCACAATTTAATATTATATTAGTTTTTTCTCATTTTATTTTGATCAATTCTCTTTTTGTTGTGTCGTGTTGGGGAGTGGTAGTGTCCTGAAATCCCGGGCCAAAAGCTTAGTTTAGGCGCCAGCCTCTCACAATATGTTATTCAAATGACGAACACTATATTTTACTAAATGTTATCATAATGAATATAAATATATTATTATTATTATTATTATTACGATTATAGATACTAAGGAATCAGACAGATAGTCAAGAGATAATAATATAATTTTAATTCGATCAGAAAACACAATCAAGTCGTGAGCCCAAGAAAATCTGAGCGTTGCATTTGATCGACAGGCCTAAGAGAGCCAATCGCCATTTTAATTATACACAACTCGAGCCGTCAAACTGATACAAAAATCGAAAAATCAAGAGTGTAATATCTCGAATTATAATTGGTTGTATCGCTCTGACATTTGCCCCTTAGACACGCGATTTTTGTAGCCAAAATTGAGTTTTAAAGTTGGGGATTTAAAGTTCAAATTTCATTGTTGTTGGGCGTTGTTAAGGCGCGCTCACACGCGTGTAATATTTATAAGACGTGCATCAAAACTGAGCTGTCTTACGAGCCGATGACGTTTGACGTGTCTGACATCCCCTTTAGCGCTTGGCTCAAGTACTTATTCTATTACGATCGAATCGTAATTCGATTTAGATTTTGACTTGACTTTCGTCATTAAAAACTTAGTTTACTTGAAGTTACTTTTCTAAGACTATTGTTCAAATAGTATATTTGTACAGTGTGACTTAAATATTTCATTAATAACATCTCTAGTATCTGGCTGAACGTCGTTACCTCTTATAACTTGTCCATAATAGGTACTCTATATAAAATCGCTTCCTTCCTTAACTTGCAGGCAATAGAGAAATAAGATGTAGCGATATAAGAAGAATGAGTAGATGTCTAATGAATATACCTGATATAAATTCGCGTCCTCTTTTAACTTGTACACAATATAGGCTTATAAAATCGCTGCCGCTTATAGCTTGACGACTGTATAGCAACTCGATGAACAAATAAAACTCGTGGAAGATCCCATAGCGCCGTGAATAAGTTACAACCAATATGGAGATTGTGTTTCTTATCCAATAATATTGTTGCTTTAATCTTTGTTGCGAATTACAAGAGGGAAACTTTAAATGTTACGATCTATTTTATTATGACGAGGAAGGATTTATTGGTTCAAACGTGATTATATTAAAAAACCAATTGGCTTTGAAAAATATTGTTCAGTAATACGCGTATCACTAATGTATTCGCTTTAAATACAACTTAAAGTAACAAAATGAAAATATTATTCGGTTATTTTAAATACACAATGAAAAAATACAAAGAAAACATCGAACTATACAAAAAATAAGACTCTCGGTTTCTAAGCGCTTTACTGGTTTTGAAAAAAGTTAAATAATTTTATGTGTATTACTAATATTTTAGCATAAACCTAATTTATCTAGTTTCATATACAACTATCCCTGTCGTGGGTTTTCCCGATAGCCCGGTTTTCCATATTTATCCAAGTTAATATTATAAAAATTCGTCACAAATTTTTCAACTTTTGCTTGAATGGAAGCGAATACCCTAAGCGAAAAGGCAGAGTGTATAATCATTGCACCACTCCGTCGTCAAACATTACGTAAATAAATATTAGTATAGCTGCACAAACTCACAAGCTGTATGTTTATCTCTATAGCATCTCGTACGTCCGTAATCTCGGACAAACAAACGAACAAAAAAACAAACGTATTAAACAATGAGCCCTCCCACGTGATAAAGAGGACACAAATTAAACCGCGATATTGAATATCTCCCGAACAATTATTCAAAGAGCTCATTGAACAGAGCAGCCATTTTGTTCGTTCGTTTTTGTTCGCATAATGGCGGGTATTAAAAATCAATTGCATTACTTCGGTGCACCAACACATTAGGGCTGGTAGGTTGAGTTTCGAAATTAATAATAAATTTGAATATTTTTACGTAATATTCGAAAGCAAGTCTGACTGTTATGCTTGCACACCGAAATCATCTATTTAGAAGAAAATATTAAAAGATATAGTTTAAGATTTGAAATGGAAAAAGCTGCTACCAGTAAAGTATATACATGTTGTAAGTATATACCTACATTATTGTGACATTGAGATAGTGAGATTTATGAAACACATACAAAATTGAATATACTTAAATAATGTTATAAATATATATAGTATCACTTGAAGATCATTCTGTCAACTTAATCGACTTTAATCAAGTTTTGAACATTTTAATCCACTTGTGTTTTTAACCGACTTTTAAAAAAGTGGTTTTTCAATTCGACCTATTCAATTAGGTAGGTATAATATATGCTTTAATATAATAAATACTCAACTCAATTATCTTTGATTACTGATAATTGGAGATTAATTTGCATACTGGAGAGACGAATACTTGCATTTGGCAGCCCTATAGGCCCATATAGGAAAGTGGTCACTTCCTCGCGGGCCGATCGCAGCAATACGAAACAAAGCAAAACGCTTCATCATGATTTTTTATTTATTGAACCTTCGTTTATGTACAGGCGATTACAAAAGTGTTAAGAAAAAAAAAATAATTTCACTACAAACAAACCACGCCCCACGGATCTACCCCTATACGTTTACCGTATACGTAAACCTTCCTCTTGAATCATTCTATCTGAACAAAAAAACAGCCTCAAAATCGGTTGCGTAGTTTCGGAGATTTAAGCATAAATTTTTTGCTTAGTGTGGAACGCAATTGCGCTGTGTCGAAGTGTCCTTAATTATTTATTCTTCTTAAAGTATTTATTAGAAAAAGAAACAAGAACACAGGAAATCGAAATTTGCGGCCAATGATTATTGTTGTGGTATAAGAAACTTCTTTTTTAAATGATTGATCTTTTTTTTATGAATGATTTACATATTATTAATAATAATAGCACATAATTTTATAAAAGCAATATGGCTATAGGGTGGAGACCTGGTGACCTGAAATACAGGCCCAGAAAGCCTAGCTTAGGCACCAGTCCACCACAATATACTGTCTTTTTTATGAAACGCTGTAATGTATATCAATGTATAATGTATTGTGGTGAGAAAATAAACATTTATTATTATTATTATTAAAAAAAGGCACGTTGTTTGTGACTGTAACGCGAACGGTAGTCAAATGAGTTGTACCATGCCGATACCTGTTCGCTTCCAGTTATTTTCATATTTGTCCACTCTGTATTGTTTGTTGGTCGTCACAGGGCTGCCAGCTCAGAGAAAATTATATATAGTAATATTTATTTAGAATTTATGAGTTTTTAATGACTGCATAAATTCAGGGCTAGGTATATTTGCTTGAAAAATACGAGGCATTTCTAGTAGTTTTTGATAAGATTTTTTCTAATTATTTTCTTATATAAAAGTAATCGTAAATGTTCGTATGGAAAACTGGCTACACAGATAAATAATTTTCAAATAAAGATTTCTTTTTAAATTTACTTTATATGGTGATAAAATTTCAGTCGTAAATACATCAGAAACATTTCAATCTCAATGGCTCGCTTGCTAGTTTGCTCCCAATGTTATAAAAAAATTATACCTTAATTCAACTACATATTCTACCACTGAACCACTGAGAGCAGTTTCTATGGAGAAAAACCAGCAAGCTATTTTATTTTAATAAGATACAAATACTCATTACATTAAAAGTACGTCATACTCATTAATGTACCTAACAATTTCTAGCATATGAATGTTTTTATACATAGGTACTAGAAAATTTAATATTTCTCTTCTAATGATTTTGAGAGACATTTAGACAAGAAAACGTAGTGGACTCTCATTGGCTTACTTAGGATTTTTCTTCCAATAAAACGTTTCTCAAAAGTTCCTTGTAGCGGCAACCATTATCGAATTGACGCAAGTATGTTTGTTGCTCATATTTCGAAGGATCGCCGCACAGTAGATATTCAAATTAGGGGTGGCCCATTGTGCGTCCGCCATGTAAATACACATCGACTTTACCAGTATTACGTGTTAGGGTGGTGGTGTACTGGGAGTTCTCTCATAACTTAACTATTGGGTTTTTTCATGAAGTGGGGAGATAAATTGGACGCACTACTGATAGTAAAAGAAACGCCTATAACCAACCTACTGCCTGTTTTGAGACAATATTATAATCTAGCTGGCTACAGTGCCCTTCAGACCGGAGCACAGTAACATTTGCACATCACTGCTCAGGCGGTAGAATGTCTGACACTGTGGGGTGGGAAACCCAGTTAGCTTCCTGCGAATGAGACCTACCCCCAGCATGTTACATTAATGGCTGACTAGGGAAAAATGATATGACGAGGAGTTTAGTGTAAATGTCGTCAGTGCAGTAAGAAAAGTTGGGAAGATGGAGTACCAGAAAATTAATAAAAAAGGGTTATAAAAGTAATATTACCAAACGCGCAACTCCTCAGAAATATTACCTTTTAATTATTTATTTTTACCTACTTAAAATAATTTTGTTCCTATGTGATGAACCATTATCATTTTAAGTACAATTTTCTTAACCACGCATTTATTTTTTAATTTTAACTATGATTTATACCACTTTTTGCCTTTATTTTCGAATTAAATATCTCGCTTATATCAATATATGCACCTCATATCTTCCATAATAAATTGTACATCTTATGAAATATGTCGCAATGTTATCATATGCCATAGACAGTATTGCTATAAATAATCGCACGCATTATGCCGCACTCAGTGTTCCCACAGACTTATTTCGTTGAATAAGTATTCGATTAAGAATTGCATTGGAAGAGATAGCTCTATTCTTCAAGAAAGAGGAAATTGTAGCTTTTATTGTCTAAGTCCATTTGTGGCGGAGTATTTATGATTATTTTACTAGATTATTGGCTGAGACGTTTGTTCATATGCGGTCGTTGGTCGTTGTCTTATTTGCAACTATTTTTGAGTTTGAGCGTAAGTCATTTGAGTTGTTTTGTATGGAATTAGATGTCTGATTAAATTTTGTTTAGAAGAAAGTCTTAAGAGGATAGTATTGTCTTTACAATGTACTAGCTGCCCACTTTGTTGGGCATAAACAAATCCTTTCAATCAACAATTCTTTTGTTATTTGTAACTTTATTACATAACCTATGACACTCAGCAATAATGTAGCTTTCTATAGGTGAAAGTATTTATAAAATCGGTTCAGTAGACCCCGAGATTACCCCTTACAATTTAATAAACACACAAACTTTACTTCTTTATAATATTATTAGATTTAAAGTAGTCAAATTATTCTCAAAAATTAAGTTTTTAAAGCAAATATAATCTTACGGGCAAAATATAATAACTCTTATCTAATGTTATCATAATTTATAGTAAATTTAATAAAAAACCAGCTCAATACAATTTATAATAATTACGAAATGAAGCTGAAAGGAGAGCATTTTGTTGATCTTATTATAAACATTATGTTGTGTTTTATTATGCTTTTTCATAACCTACTTTCTTAAATGAGGGTTATTTAATTCGGCGGTCGCAAGTTCATTTGTATGAATGACGTAACATTCCAGTTCATCGCAAACAGAAAAGGCGCAATCGCGATTTTTACGATTTTTAAGAAGCTTAACCCTTTGACGGAACTTCGTCAAAACAAGACACAGAAAACTTTTAAAAAGCTTACGAAATAATTTCGAATATCCGACGAATGTTAACCGCTAACGAGTCGTATTTCGAATATAAAATACAAAAAAATATCCCTTTTGTCCGGGGCGAGGAAAAACTTTTTTTTTTCAAACACTGTGGTCCGTTTGTAACGGTAAAAGGAAAAATGCCCGCGTGCCCCGCTAAACTTTTTTGCGGTAAGAAAGGGATGCTTTGTACTGCGCTCGTGTATTTGATATTTTTATGCTGAATAAATGAGCTATGATTTCTTTTCTGATAGCCTTTAATGTTGATGGATTTCACTATCTGTAAAATGTTTGACAGGGAATTTCTTCCAGCTGGAAATACTCGAGACGTTACTGCCTTCTTTTCGTTACTTTTTCAATCTTCTCTCGTGAGAAGAACCATCATATTGTTAAGAAAGAATAATCGAAATTCATTCAGCTATTATAGTGCACTTATAATTGTAAATATTACAGATTACCGTTCATACAAATGAATGATGTGATTTTTAAACTACGCAACGAATGTTTCTTACTGATTTTATAAATAGATAACATTATACAAGCACGATATTATTATACTAAGTAAAGTGACATTTTATACAAAATTGAACCAACCAATTTCCGAATTAATAAAGATTAGTATTAATAGGAAACAATAGCGAATTAAAGCGATGTTAGTGCTGAAGCCTTAATCTCAGGGGTGTGTTCAGATGCAGTCTTGTTCAGGTATTCAGTGTGATATTACAGTTTGGACTACAGGTGGCTACCCTTCAATGGTATTGCGATAACCGTTTGCTTGGGATAGCTTGTGGTACTAGTTGTTCAAATACTGTCTTTTTTCTTTTTCCTACCTATGTTTTTGTTATTTTACTTGTCAAGTGTGTATTGTTATAGTACTTTTTTAATGTGCTATAGAATTATTTTTTCTGTCTTTCTTTAAATACCATTAAGTCAGTATTAAGGCAAGTGTATCGGGCCACGAATATAATAGTGAGTGTGACTATGAATATAATTGTCAATTTTTTTTGTGAGAAGTTAATTATCAGACTAGTTGTTTATAAGTAATTTTAGCTTACTTTCATAATCACCAATAAATAGTATATGCTTAAATTGGATGTACAACGGTACTTTTTTCTGTACCAAAGGTTTCAAAATCCCTAAAGTAGAAAAACACATTCTTTATATTTTTATTTTTCAGTTTGAACAATACATACCTATTTATGTATTAACAAAATAAAAGTAGTATCCATAATTCATCGGATACCTAAATCACACAACACACGTAAAGCAACGAACGTTAAGTAACAAAAAATATCCCAACTATCAAGCCAGTAGTTGTCTAATGTAAACGGGCCACATTTCCAATCTCTTGAGGGACAAACTAACAGTTCGATTGTGCTGCACAATTCAGAGCTGAGCAATACTGCTGATTGCTCTTAAACATTCATATTTACTGCTCTTACCTATTTGCTAAACTTCATTGTTTATTGATTGCTTGAAGGTAGCTTAGCAAGCGTTGTGCTTAATCACTACTTGATTTATCAGCCACTATCTACAGTATAAAAATGATAACAAATGAATTGAATGAAAATAGAAATTAGCCAAATTTGTTTTATAACTCGAAATCAGATTAACCAATATCGATTTTTTTTTATATTTCTTGAAGTATAAGGTTGCAGTAAAAGGTATTCGTAATGTTTAAATAAATAATCTCGCTACAACGTAATTTAATGTTGAATTACTAGATCTTTAAAACTACTCAAAGGATGGTGAAATGTTTTTTTATTCATATAGTGATTTGAAAAAGGTTTATAATTATATAATATGACATGCGAAAAACACTAAATTTTTTGATAACAAAATTTAATTGGTATTCCATTTTTTTTCACAACTAAAGTTAAGAATTTTATAATTTCTTCGGTACATTTTAAGGCTAAACCTTAAAATTTATACATATTTAAAAATAGCCAATTCCATTTCTATATACGAGAAAGATATTAGTCATTTCACTATATTATATTATATAACTTAATATGGCGACCAAGCAACGTCAATGAACTGCAATTATCCCTCATTTAAAGATTGCCTACAAATAAATCTTCGTGCATTATTCACAAGAGCAAATTAACCAAAACTGTATCGAAAACCAGTGGTTAATTCATTTAGACTAATCGTTCTTATGCCTCGACAATATACCTCATCTATTTGCCGCTAAAACCACCCATAATACCAGTTAATAAAGTTTAAAATAACTTTCTAAGTGATAATTAAGTTTGTCAATTATGCTAGATTACTCTGTGTTAAGTTGAAGTTATTAGACTTTATGTTTAGGTTATAAAGTCGAGTTTCGCTAAGCAATGGGTCAATATTCAATGGTTGTCGCTTAAAGACCTTTTAATAACAGAGGTTTTCGTTCGACAAGGCTTCATACGAACCAGATGAGTTGCTTCGGGCTAACTTGGTGCATAGAGCAGGTTGTTGTAGACATTTTATGTAGGTAAGTTAGAGTTAAGTTAGGTGGAGTGTTAAGAACAATGTTTATGGTTTTAAAGGGTTAGTTATTTTATAAAGGCAGATTTCGGTACTTCTTTATTTCTTATAAATAGACAGATAGACTGTATGATTTTATATATTTATCTTATTGATGGTTTTAGGTATGGTTTATTTATAATACTTTACGACAACTTTAAATGATTATACAATATTATATGTAAAATGTATATCCTATTAATACTCTTACTGTTAGAAAAATGCTGTTAACCAACTCAAACTCATGAGCTACCACTCTCTTGTCTCTTATATCTTTCTTCTTAAATAACCAAGCAGAAAGATGCACATTTAGAAGACTAACACATATTCATGTTCATTTGTCATACAGCCAGCTTTTTTGAGTTGATTAATTAAAAAATAATCTATATTATTCTTAAATTTCAAAGGCAACTACTGAAGACCCGTAACTCATAAATAAAAATTAATTCTTAATGTATTATAATCCCTAATATCTTCGAACATCATTTCGAAAATCTTATGTATCTGAAAAATGCATATACTAAATAATAATGTTTGTACTACAATTTTTATTATCTGTGAAACATAACTCGAATTAAAATGAAATCAAATCAATATCTATCAAAGATAATTTTTTAATATTAATCTACAAATCGAGACATACAGCCTTCAATCATTTCAGTAAGGGCATATAATTATCGTGATACCACAGCCTTCCCTGATGAGGCTTCGGGCGAAAAGCCTTAATTGTACCGTACTGCTCGATTCGATGCGTCAAATGTAAAGAATTTGATCGGCCGAGACATCTGGACTTGTTTTTGATGTTTGAATAATTAATCTTTTTATTTTAATTGCCGTTTATATTAGTTTTATAAACGTGAAATTTCATAGATAGGAAGGTAGGTACATATAGACGTATAACGCATAGAGTGATAGTATCTTAATTATATATTAATAATCGGTCCACCGTAAGTGAAGCCAAAACTGTATATATGTAAGTGTAAACAACACGTTCTTATACTCGATGACACGCACACAAGCCCACCTATAGTGTTGCTGCTATAAGGAATTTACCCTATATATGTGAAAAAATTTAATCTACGAAAAACATACGAATTTTGTTGCGATGCGCTGCGGTGACGAATTACGTAAGACGTAAGTAGACAAAATTGTCTACTTTGAAGGCTTCACTTTGCGTGCTCATGTTGCGTTTCTAGGTTTTGTTTTTCTATGGGTATATATTATTTTATATGACAGTGAGCAGGATGTTTTTCTGATGGTAAGTGATCACCTCGTCCATGAGCAGTCGCAACACTAAGCGCCTCGTGACTGCGTTGTCCACCTAAAAGAGATTAAAAAGATATAATTAATATAAGGAAAAGGATGACAGATAGAGAAAAAATGTCAACTCTGATAATATGCCATTACTTGACGCTGGTTTTCTGAGGGAGGGTGGTAGGTACCACTCTGGTGTTAGATTTATTAATTACCTAAAATAGTTTTTGGTACCAATTTTGAAAATTGCCTTACCAGTAAACAGCTACATTATTAGCTTCTCGTTATCTATACTAATATTATAAAGAGGAAAACTTTGTTTGTTTGTTTGTTTGTAATGAATAGGCTCAAAAACTACTGGACCGATTTCAAAAATTCTTTCACTATTCGAAAGCTACATTATCCACGAGT
>DWAJ01001171.1:0-24422 GCA_018238005.1 Eurema mandarina | reverse complement strand
TATGTAAGTATATATATAAAATAAGTACTTTTAAAAGTATGTAAGACTAGCAGTGCCCCGTGGTTTCACCCGCGTTGTTCCCGTACCCGGAACAATACCGGGATGCAAAGCATCCTTTGTGTTAATCTAGGATATCACCTATCTACATACCAAATTTCAACTAAATCGGTCCAGCAGTTTTTGCGTGAAAGAATAACAAACATACATCTATTCTCACAAACTTTCAAATTTTTAATATCAGTAGGATTGTAGGATGATGATAGTATGTAAGATTTGTTTAACAACAACAATGAGTAGTGAGTAAAAATGTGCCCAATATATAAATGTCTACATAAGACCAAAAATAATATATTATCTAATTTAATGCACTTACAAAAAAATTCTCCCTCAATGTAAGTAATAAATAATAAATAAGCAGTACAGAACATTTTCGGATACCAGACAACACTCTAGTTAGGAACAATATAAATAATTAGTTTATTTAGAAAACACGCAAATTTTTTATCTATCCAAAAATTGTATAAATAAATTATGACTCTAATCTTAAAAACAGTACATTTCATTCCATTACTGCAAAATAAATCCTATAAGAAACCAAACAATCCTATTTGATTTGTCAAAATATTATTTTAGTCCACCGCTGTAACAATATGTCTGATCTCTATAAAATGAAAACTATTGTACAGATGTTGATGAGGTTTTCACCAGCGTTGGACAAAAATAAAGTTTATAAACACAACCTGGGCGGGCATGACTGACTACTAAAGAAATTAAAAATCATTATCTAGCCCACTGTTTTCATCAATATAAATAAATATGATTAATGTTATAGGACATAGTTACAATGGTTCATACTATGGGTAATAAACTACGTTATTTAAGAAGATAGACTTTATAAGAAAAAGATAGAAAAACGAAAGAATAAAAGAATAGCGGTCGCTACACATACAAATGATATAATAACATAATAATTTTTAGTATCCCTTATACACATACACACACAGACATATAATTTATATTTATGGTTCGTTTTAAATAAAGAGCACTATACCAAATAAAAACTAAAAAAAATTACAAACACATATTTCACCCTACTATTGTTCGCTAAATATGTAAAATATTGATTTACCCATACCACAGTTACTTACTATGAACTATGAATAGAAATGAATTGCACAATATTGTGCATTGTGCATCTACAAACATTGCACAACTAATCACAATACCTAATATTTTATCAAATATTTGCAAACAAACATCTTATCTCCTTATATCAATAAGAATAATAATATTTAACATTTCTTTTAAAATATCCATTTCTATATTTAAGAGATAATATGAATTGTGTATAAAAAACTAGATATTGTAAGTAACTCAAATGTATTATGATATATATTTGTTTTGAATTGTTAAATGCTTCCGTTTAAGTGTTTGTGCACTCAATGTTAAAATCACTAGTTATAAATAGTAGTAAAACCGATTTTTCATTCAATCTATTCAATTTAATCATTTATGAAATGATTTGAGGTGCCTATAATGTGTTTCTAAGATATTTAAAAAACTTAACCATACACCAACTAACTTTAAAATAAATTTGAATGAAGAAAATTAATAAAAATGTTTTACACTGTTATGCAATGTGAGAAATATTATGCAATGATATGAAACCTAATTTTAAATAAGTTTTAACTTTTTGTTATAGCAGTGAGACCTTTATTTGTATTGTTTACTACAAAACATACTAACTTTTATTTGTTAATACTTGATTTAAGTGTGAAATTCTACATATTGATTTTAATTTAAATTAATTTTCAAATTTTACCATATTTATTGGTAAGTCAAAACAGAAAACATATGCTTAGGTTATTACTTTTTATTTACATACAATTACTTTATTGTTTTAAGGTTTTAGGCTATTTTCGATATTCAGTTATTGTAAATTAGTTAGAACTATATAAATTTACAAACAAGTACACTTTTCGTAATTTAATTCGCTTTCTAAACAAAACAATAACAACTTTTGAGGTTAGGAAATACTTACTTGCATTGAGTCGGCACTAATGATTTCTGTGCCATACTTTTGAGCTAGTTCCAAGCTTAATTTAGTTTTTCCTGTCCCTGTTGCACCTAAGATAATTACCATGGGTAATTTTGAAGATAGAACAGTCCGGAAAGCCATCGCGCACAAACACGAACTTCACTCACATCACACTGTACTAACTTCACTTTTGTTATGATTTTGCGGTCTAGATAACTGATAGATACGTTTCGTTCCAAGCAGTGTTTGCTTGGATGATGCATATACTACAGAATTATTATAAATCTGTTTACCAGCGCATAAACGTGTTTTACTGTACTATATAGTTTATAATAAATAATACAACATATTACTGTTCTATTTCTGATTCAACAATTATTTACTTCATACACAGTTCCTTGAAAGGTCATAGTTTTCCACATTATCGCGTTCTTTGTGAACTATGCTTATCATGTACGGAAGTTATTCATATTAAACTGATTTATTGCATAAAATTTGGAATTCTATTTGTTATACTGAGAACTCAGATTAAAATTACTTGTGGAAATAAAAGTAAACCCTTATATAGAGATGTGGTGTTCCAAATTTTATTGAATAGTTATAACTTTTGTTGTGTTCTCAAATTATGTAATAAGTTTAATTTGTATCTATTTTATATGACTACAATAAAAATATATTGATATTAGAACTGCATTCAGGTCATTTCGAATTGGATTCAAATCCATTACGATGCACCAATTGGATGTACCGATGTATGCCGTCTTAGAGCAATCGTCAATGCACCGCGCCATCTGGACACAATCCAAACAATCTATGAATGTACAAAAAGGCATCCATTTCATTTGTTCTACAAAGTTATAGCTATTTTCTATTATTTGAAAAGGATTTTGCCCCGTTTTTTTATTTTTTTTATATATTTAGAATGTATAGCGTACTAATCAGTACCTACTTAGGTAATTTTATAAGTTAAAACTTCATTCTTCATTTTTTAAGTTATAATGTGTACCTATGATTCCGATTATATCAAGTAATAGATAGTAATGTAGTAACTTCTAGATTATGAGGATGTAACAAATATGTATGTTTAAACAACAAAACTGCTGTACCGATTTTTATGAAACTTTCCAAGAAATTGCCATCAATTACAATATTACTAAGGCATTTTTTAAGTTATATTTTTTAGTTTAAGTTATAAGTAACATTTCTGTTTATAGAGAAATTGGAGGCAATATTTGTGATCGTTAAAATAAAATCCTTCAGGTCTCAGGCCTAACTTTGTATTTTGCTTGCAAGAACTTAATTACATTGATATTTTTAAATGATTAATTTTTTTTCATTATTATCAGTTTATACATATTAAGTATTTACTATGCTAGTATTTAATACTAGTGAGAAGTATTGTGTACAAATATATTTTTAAAACTATTATTTATGTGATGTCGATGAAGGTAATCTTTTCAATTCATATGATTCTTGATACTTTGAACTCAACTTTGAATTGTGAGCTTTGTAAAGACAATATTGATATAACTTTCAAAAGGTGAAATGTCATGAGACCATGTAATATGTATAATAAAAAACTGAGAAAACTTTTAAGTGTGGAAATTAAAAATGTATTAAGAAAACTGTGTTGTGTCCTTATCTTTATTACCTACTCTAAAAGGGTACAGGAAAGGGATTGGAAAATAAAAAGCACAAATTTTTTTACAGCCGAAAAAAGCAGAGCTTAGGAAACACTTCCATCGTACCACACAGGTACATAAAATCACAGTATCTAAACGCTAATTTAGCCTAACCCCACTGCACCAAAAACATAAAAATCACATAGCCAACTGCTTCCGACCTCTGCTTTCGTCCGACTCATTTATTATCATATTAAATGATTATCTTAATGTTTTTGATACAAATAATTAAGGAACAAAAACCAAAAAAAACTTTTCTCCTCATAATAATAGTATCCAAAAATTCAGGACGTGGTAAGTACACATTATCATTGATAATTAAAACGTCGCTTCAAAGATTGCAGAGTGCAATGTTAATGTTAGGCGGAATCTATTTTGCGCCATGCATTCTCTGTAGCCGCGTGCGTACAACCGTCGCCTGCGCGCCCAATCCGGCCGTCGTACCATCGTACCACAGGCCGAAATCGACCGACAACAATCACCAATCGAAACCCAAAAACAAATTGTACACCTCTTCGATTGGTCCCTCGCGGCAAACGACGGTTTGATGTTGCTTACATACGGATACTTTACAAGAAAAAATGTAATAAAAATTAAACTATAACATGACTTAATCATCCCAATCTTAATTTTACAATATACAAACGAAGTTGCTAGGTAAGATTTATTTCTCTATTTCGTTTGGCAGTGGTGGAAATGTGCCTTGTATAACGTGTATCGATTCGTTCGTTTAGACTTATCTTGATCTGTCACTACCAATTATAAAGCTGGCATCCCTTATCATTAACCTTTAACTACTGACTTTTCCTTACGTGAAACTATTTACTTTAAAACGTTATCACCACAAAGAAACCAATGTTATTCTCAAATAACTAAATCATCTATCTTTATTATTTATGTCAAGATTAACAAAAAATAAATGCAGGTACAACATTCGAGAATTCGTAACTCTCCAGTTATGAAAAAAAAATTAAACAATTACTAGAAAAAAAATACTTGTTTATATAAAAAAAAGATGAAATACACCTACGTCCTATTCACTATTATGTACACTTTAACATCTACTGGAAGATAAACTGCGAATCTTTAACACGATAACTATTAAACTTCTTCGTGTACTACTTATAAGAACAACGCTATCACTAAGATAATATTTCTCACAAAAAATATTTCTTGCAACTAATTCGAGTATAAACCTAATATTATTATATCATATAATATATGTACATAGCAAGGCACATTCCGCACACAATTAAAGCCTTCAAATTTACATATCTGCTGACCATGTGCTCGATAAAACATCAACCTTTTCCGAAAGCCTGAACCAGAAATGTACGAACCATTTCTTTTATAAACTATGCGAAGCCAGCGATCTCGTTTCCAGCCAGGCTTCATCGAATCTATCTTAACTATCACGAATACACTAACTTACTGCGATAAAAATATTATATAATAAAAAAGAAAATGCAAAATTTTCTATTAGTAGGTACTATGAGGAACTATTTCGTGGTTATTTTATGTTGGCCCGGGGGCCACCTGCAAACGTAGGTTTAGATGTTATTATCAGAATACACAGTCTATATTTTTTCGGACTAAAGTCACTGAGATTATTAACTGTTTCAATCACTGGAATAATTAGCATAAACATAAACGAATATCAATCAACATTTATCATGTTACAATATAACATTATTTTACTTTTGTAAAACAAAGTTAAGATATACTTATACGTTACAATGAATATAATGAGAATGCTATGGTAATACATTTAACACGCATTTTGGATCATTGTTTGTGTTCACAGACGGTATTGTAATCAAATCGTCTATGATATTATACAAAAACGCGAAATTTCATCAATAAACGCGTACGAGTCAATAATTATTATTAAATATATATATTATATCTTAGTTGCGTAAAAATGCAATAGGGCGGTGGAGTCTATAAAATCTATTATTATTGCTTACGATGGTCCAAAATTGTGGTGTCAAGTGAATCCGAGTTAATTGCGCGACTAAACATATAAAAAACATGTAAAATTGTTAAAATTTACAGATAACAAAAACACTACAAAACCATAAGCGAACTATTCTAAGTAGTTTAGACTTATAATAATATCAAGTTAAAACAATATTGACATCACGATCCCTGACTCGCGCGGGCGAGTTTCGGGATTAAAGAGAATATTCCTACGAACCGGGCCGAAAACATATATAATGGCCAGCGTCTCAAGTGCCCTGCCGGCCGCACCTTCAGCCGCACTTCCCTATGTACACCTTCCCTACAGACTGCCGACTGCCGACTGCCGACTACCGACTACCGACTGCCCATCGCCGATTGTCCAGAACCACTACACCAAAACAATACAAAAACACTTACGTCATATCTCGATTAAGTCAACATGCAGTATATCTGTATGCGTTCTGTCAACTATTATTATTAATGATTCAAAAACATTTCAGAGGTAAAACCAGTCTACTAGTTCACGGAGCAGTCTGTTACAATTTAAGAATATTTCAGTGAAGACTAAGGATTCATCGACGACAGTTTTATGGCTCACTTTGGCACCGCGATACATCGTTTGAGCAAATCGAATCCGCAGTACGCCGCACGACTACGTCACTTACACGCGATCCACTGAAGCAGAGTAAGCCGTAAAAGCTGATTAAATACAATATTTAACGAACGTCCGAGCGATTCCATTGCTCGACCGGAGCTGTTGACGTCCGGTTACATTCAAAATGTTGGGCATTTACCGTAAACGTTGTACAAAACACCGAACGTGCGTCCGCCACTAAGATAAGTCAGTCCAGCGCGGCGGCTCGCTCAGTAGGCCCGGTAGCGCGCCGACAGCGCCGTGCGCAGCTTCTTGAGCTTCGTGATCAGCTTGTTCTGCTGCTTCTTGAGGTACTCGCGCTCCGCCTCTTCCTCGCGCAGCTTGCGGCACAGCGAGGCCGCCTCGCGCAGGATCACCACCTTGGGCGCGCGGTCCTTGTCCCTGGTCGCCGGGATCTGCTTCTTGAGCTCGTCGAACAGGTTCTTGAGGCCGATCCGGCGCAGGCGCTCCATGTCATTGTGGATGGAGCGGCGCTCGATCTCCGGCGACTCGGCCTCCGAGTCCGTGTCAGTGTTGGAGCGGCCGCGCCGGCCGGGCCCTCTCCGCCGCCGCGGCGCCGACGCCGACGTCACGCTAGTCGGTGGTATTAAACGTTTTCTAGCTACCGGTCTAGGAGTCACGTTCACTTCCACAGAAGTCTGTATGTGGTGCCTCTCGGGCGCCGAGGACGCGCGTGAGTAGCAATCCACGCGGACCGGCTGAGGTGTCGTGGCCAAGGGCTGATGTGACGTTCCCACTGAGACCACGTCGATTTCCTCCTCTGTAACAATAGAAAAAAAACCGTTACACTCGTGATCCAAGGTAACCGAGAAAACGGTAATGCGCCAAAAAAGTAGTAGCATTAATTAAGGAATGGCATGTTTGCAATTTATCGAGTCTATAAAACCCGTATACACTTGCATACTTTCATTCATAGATAGTCGCAGCGTCGCATCACCATAAAAGGCGGGCGATTGTCGTAGTCATTATAGATAGTTATAAGTGAGTGTAGATGTGGTCGGGATGCGATTGCAGTAGTCAGGTGGGAGGGTGTATGCTGTGCGATGTGAGAAGGGGGAAGGCCGTCGACCCCGCCGTACTACCGCAGCGTCTGTCGACATCGATCCAGACGCCTGACGTCATGGATATTCGCGCCAAAACGAGAGCGCGTGCGCGGTTTCTACCGCAGCGTCCGCACTCAATGGACTCTAGGTTATCAACCGATGTATACGCTTTCCGGCGCTACGCCACATCGGAACTACTTTTCCGATTTAATATTCCCGCTCACGCGTCGCGCCAATTGTCAAACATTTAACGTACACTTTCGGACCTAATTTGCGAATTGACTTTTTCCATACAGTTAAAACTATTAATTAAATTGTCTACATGAAATTGTTGGACACGTACGGAGTTGTTGGCCTCAAAAGTGACAGCCTCAACACGGGCGTCTCCAATATATATAATGTACCGGTTTTTTCTAGAAACGAAGCCATGGGGCTACGCTTCCCAAATGAACAGGATCGAACGCGCAATATCGAGCGATCTAGGTGCGCGCCTAGAATGTCCCAAGTATGTAATTTGAGTCGAGCGGAAACTCGGCCTAAATTCCAATCGTTTCTGCAATGATTGCAATTTAACAGAAAGATTGTGACGGCAATACAACTACAATGCTATTTCTATGAATGAACGTAGACAATCTCGTATTCGACTACGGATGTAGTAAAGTAGCTCGGCCGTGTCGTATTATATAGTACACTCTGCACTCCGGACTGCATATTTCGCAGAAATCACCGTATGCGCCGACGCTATCCGGTTACACAAACAAATAATTATGTCAGCGGTTCAAAGGTTTGACGCAATCTCCTTATAGCAGTAAAACAAGACTTTCGTTTTCAGCCCGTTCGTTACACAGTTAGAGCCCGAAATAGAAGCTTAACGTGGGCAGCTGTTCGATTACAGAGCTGCGCAATTTCAGGGACACCGGTGTAATTTGAAAACTGAAAAAAATCGCATAATCACACTAAGCGACGATAAATTTACACACCAACGCAATCTTTTTATTGGATTTCCGCATAGTTGCGTAGCCGCTTATCGCAGCAGCTCGTCGGTCTAATTTTATCCTTCTGGCGCCTATCGTCAAACAGCGTGCGTGACGTCTAAATGTGGGCGTGAAGGATCCATTGTACGAGGCTCGGTTTTCACGTGACGATTTTCTCTTTTCCCTGGCGCCGGAGCGATTAACGGTCGCCGAGAGTATTTGTTACAATCCCCGCATGTAAGCGATACGCCTGTACGTCTGTGCGCCTGGTATTGTCGCGGCCCGCCGGCAGTCTCCGGTCTAGTGCATATCTATTATATCGACATCGCGAGACGATTCTCGGATACCTCGACATAGCAATCGCTATAAGTGGATCATAATCTACTTTTTAACGATCAGTTAGACTAGCAATGCTAATTTATTATTTGAGAAATCTGACCGCTTTTTGCTTTAGAGATGCAGTTGGCGTGTTCGGAACAGCTGTATGCATGCAATCTCCCACTCGATAGATTAGTCACAATTTCTAGGTACCATCTGTCTCACCGTGAGAACACAATGACTCATAACACAGTTAATCTTATAGTCTAGACTCTAGACGTATTGAATTCGCGGTTCGAAACTTCATACGCGTAATCTAAACAGGTTTATACAATACACCCGCCGAGAGTACAACTTCCTCTTTCTAGTTGCTAAGCGAACTTCGCTGATATGAACCTTTACGGAGTTTCAATTAGTTCTAAAATTGAAAAATCGTGTTATCATATAAAGTAGTAGGATATATTAGCGACAATAAAGGTTAAAATTCATCTCGATCCAAGTGAAAGGGCTCTCCATGGAATATGTTCAGCCGCAGTAATTGTCTACGACTGGGCTTGTCTATTTCCAATTAACGTTTAAATGAACACTTGTGAGATTGTGCTGGAGTAATTGTATTATACATTTAGCTGAAAATCTCGATTCTATTTTCACTTTAAGGCTAGCGTTTGTGGAAGAAAGACAGAACTGTCTTGTTATACTTGGTTGTACGTGTATACAGGGTGTGTTTAACGTAATTTTTAGAATGGAATGTAGTAACAATGATGTCGTCAAGTGTGACCTGCTGTCTGGGGCCACACGCTCCGCTGGCTCCGATCCGAGCAAGTTCACTGGCATTTGAGTGCGATAATTAAAAATTATCGTGACGCGCTCACGGCTCACGCTATCCTATACAGCCTGTTTGATACAGCCGCCGGTTTTCATAAAAAAGCAATTCTAACGCTACAACACCGCTTAACGCTTAATGGACTTGGAAGACTTGGAGATGACGGGGCATTTTATTATCAAACTAGAAATACGATTTCGAACTCCCATTATATTGATTATAGCTAAGTTAAGTTGATATAACTTTAGATAATATAACATAATATACAAATTGTGACGTAATCGCAACGTAATTTGCTTAAGTTATTTGAAAATTCCGTTGTTATCTAAATAATATTAATGCTCGAAATTAAAATCAACGTCGTTATTGTATCAACCTGTATTCTTTTATCTATGAAATGCTAATTAGCTCGATAAGTCTACTTCGAAGCGTACCAGATGCAAGAACGTCACTTATGATTTTAATAGTAAACTTTCACGTCGCTCAGACTGACCACAAACGATTAATTAAATGTTAAAAACTCAGCTTTACCCAAAAATTGCTTCATACTTATTACACCCGAATGTTCGGGCGTTTCCCATAACATGTCATGTGTCAGTCACAACTGCTAAGTACCTCGGAGCATTTAGTCTCGCTATGAACAAACGCGTGTGATTTAAATCAACTAGGCGGTATTTTTGGAGTATTACACAACCGTGAAAAGTCGGTCATCTGGTCTGCGGCTAGCACTCCAAATTCGCTGCCTCCTAAAACAGGCCGTGGTAATTTATGGCAGGCATTATGGCGGATCGATTCGGCGTTCGAGGCGGCCTTGACGAAGTTTATACGGAAGTTCATGGGCGTACGTGCGCATGAAAAAAATCTTTTGCGTATTGTCCATAATATTACACGGCTATTAATGGAAAATTTTATTTTATACGTTATAATTTATACGGAGACGCTCTCGAATTGAATGGCTCGTATAATGAGGATGTGAATCGTCGCAACTGTGCCATTAATTAAAATACAAAGCACAATAATGACCTATCTAAATGTCACCGAGGTCAAGAGTAGCACCATCAGACCCCACTCGCTCCAATGAGGAGTTTCCGGAGTTCTTTTTTTGGAAACCGGTTCCGTTGCGTCACTAATTTTCTGTAACTAACCGATCACCACACCCATCGCTATATATAAAACTGGTAATATCAATATATTCAACGTGGCCTTATCACCGTGTGAACACGAACCACAAGACATAAATATTTTATGAAAACACGCAATAAGCGATTCTATATGTTGTTGAAACCGCGTAGAGTACAGATTTGTTCAATATTACGACATTCTTACGACTGGAACTAGTAGGAATAAATTGTCACGTGATGTCCTCCGATTTTATGTTAATTCATACGGTTTTAGGAAAAATACCGAACGTTAATGAACGCAATTAATCATTTAAATATTAGCATTGAATTACGTCCCAGTTGTTACGACATCCTATAGTTGTATATTAATGACGAACGCGCATAATTAGGCGTTACAGAAACATAAGCAAGTATGGTATGTAAAAACGTATTTGCCGACCACGTAAAAACCAAGAACGAAAAGAATTTATGTTACGTTTAAATTAAAAACTTTTACGGCGAGATCAATATTACCAAAATTATCTTGTTGCCGAGTTCTTATCACGACTACTTAGGTAAAAAAATTCGTGATAAGACAATACAAATGTATGTTACTATGACAAGTATTATTTTTATCGGTATTGATAGTTTCACGAAGGCCAAGAGGCCAGTGAGGCGCTTAAATTGCCACAACTACTGTATTTGATATTTACTGCTGCGATAAAGATTACAATAATCTGTGCCATAAAATTGTTAGTCGAATCGTGACCTAGATCTAGCCGGTAAACTTAGTAACAGACTTGTTGAACAAATTAGTTAGGTAGTTGACCTATGGTAGGTGTACCAACTACCAGGTACCTATGTAATGCTAGGTTTAGGTGAGATAAGATTAAGAACTTAAATAATAATTTATCACATCGCTAAAGCCTGCTTACGATTATCCAATAAAACAAATAACGACTGTCACGATACGTACGAGTGATAGATAATCCATTATCATATCACCTACTGACCTACAATTTTATGAATCGATATATCGCGTCCAAATTGCAATTTTTGTAAAATATTCGCGCGATAACGCCAAGGCCACGTCTACAATCCGAGCAATCTACTCCACACCGAACCGTGGTGAATATAGTTATTAGCGACGCGATAGAAGCATTTTAATATTTCATTTAATTGATTTTAACGCTACATTGTGTACCGTGTTGGAAAATTAAAAACGAAACTGAAAAACCTTCACACGATTTACGTGATTACGTCTCTGTAATAAGCCGACGCTGACGCCGATGATTATGTCCGAGTAACCTTTTGAGCTGATTTTATAGGCCTTTCGAAACTACGTATTAATGTAAAGCATGTATCCAATGAGAATAAATAATTAAACTAAACATACGTGAGGCCGGTTACTTCGGCTAGGCTAGTTACTATAATATTTAGGTCACATTATACGACATGTACAAATCATAAGTGAACCTACGCTAGCAAGTTGCGTAATTATTATATATTCTAAGACTGCCATTTTAAAACAATTAAAGCATTCCCAGTCGATATTGTCGCACTAATGACACCGGTTTCGATACGGAAACTGCTAAATTTACATTGGTACTATGACGATTATAGTCGTGTCTGGCGTACTTTAAATATTTGTATTGAACGTCAACACGCTAGTTTAAATGAAAATTAAAAGTGCTAAAAATTAAACGGCTAAAACCAATATTGAGCGGTATGCGACTTGCGAGCGACCTCGACTGATTGATACTATGTTTCGGCCAAACCGGATCTATTGCTCTAAAAAGCCCTTTTAAGGAGTCCACAATAACGGCCGCCCTACTTAACGGGATCGAGAATTTAAATGTCATAAATAATGTTTGCGAGAGCAATCTGTCGAGATAATATGCAGTTCAAAAGCACCTAGCGCTATTTTCGCTTATCAGTGTAGTTTATTAGGTTAGCTTGTAATAATAGTATGACCGAGATTACTCTTGCCGTTTCGTTTTACGGATCCAATAAAAAACTACATAAAATTGTCTTACAAATCCGATGCGTTCAAGCGCGGTGTTTGATAATAAACATGATTTATTATTAACAACGTTGCCACACCGTAGGCAAATAGAACGCCCGTAAAAATGAACGCGATAAAATAAATTATAATGACATAGTTACGTTACAGTGAATTAGCGCGAAAATGCGACTACTCTAACCGTACTCGGAGTAAGGATCGGCGCGACAACTACAAGTCGCGTAAAACTCGCGCAGGCGTTGTAAAATTTCCTACATATTACATCGAGACGACAAAGTTCAAACAAGCACAACATAGTAAATATTTATTCGATTGATTAATGACTATGGCGCACTTGTAATTGACTTTCGAGATATGCCTATCAGATCGTGCAGATGCGGCTCTGAAGTACTGAGCGAAGTGAAGTAAGACCCGTCCAGCGAGATTGCTGGACCGGTTTTGCTTCGCAAGATCCACTTCAATGAAATTCCATTTTGTGCCGTTGCATTCTTATGGGAATAACGGACTAGACTCGCAGTCACTATGGACCTGAATGTATTTTTAACTCTAGCTTTATAACCTACTTACTAGATGCATCGATCTATTAGTAACATAGCAGTGTGTGTTGTGCATCGGGAACACGCGTCCATTGCGACCTTACCATCTTATCGTGAATCGTTAAAAACGCTTGATAACAGACAATGTAGCTTTAGCCTCTATATGAAATATTTATACGACATTGATTCGACATTTGTCAATTGCTCCGTCTATATGATTATTCAGTCCTTCACACTTTTGAACGTTGTTTTGTCGCCGCGTAAACGTTATTCGAACGAGCGTATTATCATTCAAATAAGATGCCGTGCAAATCTTATTTGAAAACTGATTAATTGGAGAGAAACCGTGTTCCGAGCATCGCGCTAGTTTTCAGTTTAAGATCGAAACTTTCATCGAAGAATGAAGCGAAGCGAACAATGCTTAATTGAACATCAATTTGATTTCTAATTCCTAATCAAATACGAAATATAAAACGGGCTAGGTTCGGGGAACGTTCATCATTTTAATGGGCGTCGAGACGGTTCGGGTGTTAACCCTGAACTTCGGGAGGATGCGTCAATGTCGGGACTCGGTCGACGCACGAGCGACCTTTCAATCTCGCGAAGAGGACATTAAGTAGTTACCTAATAGCAAATTGAGTATAAAGCTCAATGCCCAAAACTCTGCCGAGAACTGGCATTGAAGTGATCTTTACCTACCTACTAGAGGCAAAAATGGCTTTAAGTGAGAATGAGTCTAACAATTAATTGTATATAACACGCAGTGCTGACGGCACAATATTTGGCATTGAGATAAGGCTATAGTCAGGACCTACAGCAATTAGGTGTGCCAATCCCGAGGATGGCTTTAAGGAAGGTTGGGACGTTCAAGGTCGCGAAGGTTCCGGAAGCGGGCGCGTCTAGACAGAGCAGGGGGGCGCCGGTCGATACGCAGTTTCCCGCGCTCCGCGCGACGCCTGCGTCCTACGCCCGAGACCCATGTTGTATCTTGGAACTCTAATTAAAATGCGAAGACGCGCGACCCTACACAACTGTCAAATGGCGAACTCCTATTGCATATTGTTGGGTGTCAAGTCGTCTTATGAGTATCTACTATCTCTATCTATTTATATGTATATCAATGCTACTACATTTTATTTGCAATTTTGGCAGATGATCGCAATCAATTAATTATTGAAAGCGTTAAGTCAGTTTGACTTTTAAAACGACAATCGTAATTGCAACTCATTGAACAACAATTAAAACTAAAACATAATTAAAATCAGGAACTTTAGAGATATCTATGAACAAATAAAAGTACTGACCTGATTCTCCAGAGTCGGATGGTGTTTGAACGCCAAGGTAGTCGAAATGCTGGCGCGCGAGGGTGTATGAATGGTCGGCTGCCACAGCTGCTGAATCCCTGAGGAGTCTTAAGGCTGTTCCGGCTACGTCCACTGCGTGTCTGAACTGTGGTGGCTCATCTCCATCCAGCGAAGGCGGCGTCTCCGGCCGAGGCGGGGACATATCCCGTCGAAGCACACTCTGGCCAGGAGCAGCCGTGGTCATGTCAGTTGGAACGAACGTATTCGGGTGTCCCGAATCTATGCACGAACCAGCCCACATGCAATCATGGTGCACTATGTTGTCCTTGTGGTCTTCGGGTGTCTCCGTTATCCTCCAATCACCCTCGTTCTCTTGGAGTAAGTTGGTGTAATTGGCCGGCGGGACCACGTCTAATCTGTCGGTTTCATATTGCACTTGCGTCCAGAATTCTGATGTATTCGTCAAGTTTATTGATTCCTCGTCCAGCGACTCCCAATAGTCGGAAGGAGTTCCCAATAGTATATGAGCGTCGATTGGTGGCGACATGTTTATTGTATACCTAAATGCTAACTAGTTTTAAAGCTAAGTCGAACTCGTCGATATCACAGGGCCCTCTTATCACAGAGACGATGCGCGCGATGATCCCACGCACACCGCCTGCAACAAAAGAAAAAAAAATGTTCACTTAAACTATTCAAAACAATCTTCACTTAATACCACTAAGTCCTATAATCACAGTTCCATATTAAGAAAATTTTAAAAAAATATTTTTAATTAATTATTCACCTATAACACTAAGCCACTTGCTAAGTTGTTTAAATTCTAAATAAACTAAACATAAGGGCTAATGACCCTAATAATGAAGCACTGGTATAAGTATATTCAATTGTGGCAAGTGTCCACCACAAAGCCAGAAATGAGACTGAAGTCTGGATGCGAAAACAAACGTTTTTAAAGGGTATTCCGTCCTTGACAACTATCCCAGGAAATCTAACAATAATTAGTTATTGTTCATTTAGCAAACCTCTTTTTTTATTTTTACCTGGGTCGCCAGTATTCGGCGAAATAGCACTGGCAGGTAAAGCTTTAGAAAAGTATTGCTGTTTACAAACTTAAAATGGCGCGAACGGATTGTTTACCAATAGAGGCAAATGCTTGGCATCATTTTCCCGCTTCAAACATTATCCTCTGTACATATTAAATATTACGTAACGCATTACCTTATATTATATAGACCACAATAACAATAATTATAATTAATTAGCGTTGTGTATGAGTGATTTTATTCAATAGAACTATGTTATTTAATTTTTACCTTAGCAATTTCTTTATACGTAACAATTTTATGTTTATCTTACAATCGTAAATTGTACTATTTGATATAGTTTTTTATGATCAGTTTTTATTTTAAGCAACGTAAAAATCCCGAAGTTAGCCGTAACAAAAGTATATATATTTTTTTATTTGTCCTTTGGCATTAATAACTATAATATATGTGACAAATTATGAATAATAAATTAATGACAATATTGATTTTTTTGATGCAATATTTTCTAACATCCCACAAAGTGGTACCAATAAATGAACGAAGTCTTAGTAATAAAAATGAAGTTTTTAAAAATATTTATGTTTTATAACTTTTACTCATCTGTAGTAATTCAACAAGATTGCAAAATGCACAATAAATTAGTAAAAATATGACTTCATTACATGTAACGAACAATCGGTAATTATTTGCTTCGCAGTCGGAACATGTCATAATAATATAAAAAACTTTATTGTGCAACATTTTCACTTAAAACAATATTATAAATTATCTGTTATTTTTAAGTTATTATTTTTGATTGATATTAAAAATATTATTAATTGTTGATTTAAAAAAAAAAAATTATGCTTACTTTACTAGAAATTAAATAAATCGAAAAACAACACTATTTAGGTATGTACCGGTAATTCGCAGAAATGTCTAAACAAGCCTTGGCTTGCGATCGACAACGCCCCGGTCGTCTTATATACTTATTATACGTACCAACCTACCCGCACTAAATCAAGCTTATTAACAACGATAATTGCACTACAGCATCACTTTTAAATAGTAATATAATAGAACACTCACCAAAAAGTTTGTGCAAATCGCAATCCGACTGCAGCCGGCGAATTACACAATTTTACACAAGATTCTTCAGAATCTTCGACAAAGTTTTTTCCGTACACACTGCGTAACACTCACTGAGAATATGCGATTAGTTATACAGTGTAAATTAAATACGGTACTTCTTCCGAGACCTCCGATTGAGTTTGTCAAACACTGAAACATTATTCGGGTGCCGGTTCTAAGGAGAGCCGCGCGTGCTTTTCGTGTGACGCCGTGAACACGACTAGCTAAACGCGAGGTTGCGAGCGAGTAGCGTAGCGCTTGCCGCCTGCCGGCCGACGGCGCTCGGGCCTGACGCGGGGCTCTTCCCGCACCTCGCCGCCGCAGCCCCGCGCGCCGGCTAATTTAATGCCATTCACGAAATACGCTGAAAATACGCCGTAACTTCAACTTCCCACGTTACCAATGCTCGAACAAGTCATTTTTCTCACTATAATATTAGAAACATAGCGAAAAAATGGCGTAAAACAGTGGAATTTATCGAATTATTCGATGTCTCGCGGTGCGGGGGGATACTTAAGGAAGGAAATCAGCGCAGCGGCATTCAACGGACATAGATGTGTGCGAAGTTGGTCGTACAGAGGCGGTTTCTGTGGGTGGAAAATCGAGCTAGGTAGCGTCACTTGGCCGGCGGCTCTCGATGGAGGAGATCGTATGTCGCTTTTCTTTTTTTACTCACGGCTATATCGAACCTAGTCTGTCGACATTCCAAAGGCAGCGGCTTATGGGCAATGGCGCGAACGAGAAATACCTGAACGATTCTGACGAATTGCAAGCCGTTATTGCTTTACGTCTGGGAAAACAATTAGGCCATAACTTTTAAATATCGACATCTTTGGTATTTAATGAAACGGACTAAACACGAATTGTGCTAAATAAGATCATACTTCTAACAAATCATAATACATAAATATTATCTTGATCAAATAAATATTTTGGTAACACAGAAACTTACATTTCAAAAAACAAATATCATTATAGTATGAATATTGCATTTTAATTTCGCAAACAAATATAATAGCAACTGTTATTAAAATTGACAGTTTAATATTTTTATTCTGCGTGCAACTGATCTTTCCCGCCGAAAAGTTCAATGATCCAGCATTCCTTTCTCCGTTCCCGCAAAAAAAAATGCGAGTCTGCCAACTTTACAAGTTTCGTAAAATTGGTTACATAATTTGTATGAAGCTAGTTAATATTATATATCAGTTGGATTTTTTGGTTTAATTTATACTTTCTTGAAATGAAGTTTTTTTATGGTGTATTAACTATTAATTGATTAGGAATGTTATATTTATCGAAATTAGGTGAGGTTTAGCGATCCATCGGTAATTTTTTATACTCAGATTTTTTACATATATTATTTTTCATTTTTTTTTTCTTACTTTTAGGTCACCATTTTTATGACAATTATAGACTATAGAATTTTTACGTAATACACTAAGTTATTTCTTTCATATAAAATTAACATTTGCATAATATTGAATATCGTAAAGTTGCATTAACAGTATTTTTACAATAATAAAACATAAACTAAGCAAATTCATAATACATGTACGCATCACTGGTAACTTGATATAAAATTTAAAGTAGGCATTGTGAAATTCGTTTCCTGTCCTGCTTAACCCTCGCAGCCGTTTCAAAACCGTAGAAAAATTAGATCAAGCTCAACCCCAAACCCTTTCAGCAAGCACCCTTCAATTAATTTCCCATTCATACAACCCTTGCTTTACAAAAAAATAGATACGCGGGAAGTGTACTAGTTTACTTCCTAACTAGTTAAAGACAACAATATCTCTATCTAAAAATCTTACCATATTCAAAAGTTGCTAATATATACCTTATATGCGAACAAATATGATTGTAATATTTCTTTTTTGTTCCTCAAGGGTTGGGGCTTATAAACCCGTTATAATCCGCGTTTCCCGCTTATCTAGGCTAAAGATAATAATTTTGTCACTTAACATTTTGACATGTGACATTTTGATGATGAATTTTGACAAGGCCCATAGAGTATAATAGACTTATGTTATTTTTTTTTTGAAAACTGCGTGCGGTCGTAAGTCGAATATAAAATGGGGATAACTTATTTAATAATAATTGAGAAACACGTTTTAATTAAATATATAATGCCATATTTTTTTGTTAAGTTAAAAAAGCGTCTTGACGTGAGGAATTTGCCCGTAAACAAAATAATATGTTACTGCATTGCAAGGCTGTTTCTAGGTCGTTTTGTTTACGTGCAATTGTTTAGTGTCAATGGCCCGAGCTGAATTATCTAAACATGAATAAATATTATTGTAATACGTACATATATTGTATTGATTGTGTCGTAATAAAATAACTAGTGTAATATGTGTATAATTAAGTGAATCAAACTTAGTTAATGAAAATTTATAACGTTAGCTAATGATGTTAGTTTTTGATAAAAATAAATTTAAAAAAAAATATTTTTATAAACATTGTTAAGGCAAAACTCTGACAGTTACGAAATTTCTACATTAATTATAATTTTTAAAATTCTCTTCCTACTCAAACAACTTTTTCAGCCATTGTTACAATTCTACATTGTCTATTCTTTAAAAATCACACACTGTAAACACAGCTTATGCGTTTATAATGTAAGCATAAATCACACCCATGACAAATAGGGTGGTAAATGGTAACACCGCCAATTTGTCACTATGGCACGGATTAAACCCATTATATTATAGGAAAGTAACTAATCTCTTTTTATTCTATACAAACAACCCCTCTCTCGAAGGGCTTAGCGCTTAGGGAAAGCATGTTCAGGAAATTATGAATTTTAATCACCTTTTTACTCGATTGTCAGAAGTGGTCTTTCTTTTATAAGTACAGTAATTGGTCGCGTTCCGAAGACGTGATTATTTTTTCTATTTAATTTTTTTTGACGACCAATAGAAAAGAGGATTGTCTCATGATAATAGATAATCATAAACCTCATTCAAGGTTCCACGAATGCATGTAACTTATATGTAAACCTTCCCTTTGAATCTAATAAAAAAATCTCGTATGAAAATCGGTTGCGTTGTTTTAAATTTTTAAACATCGGGACAGTCAGAAGAAAGCGTTGTTTTTAACCGACTTCAAAAAAGGAGGAGGTTGATTAAACAGTTACTTTATAATTTAGAAGTCGGTGCCAAGTAAAATCGATCGATATTGTATAGATTGTTGTAGCATTTACTTGGTACCGACTTCAAATTATTAGATAACTATTAAATCATTTCTATATACTAAAGTAGGTTTATTTTTGTTAAAAAATATTTTATATACTATTTCATGATTACATAGTTTAAAGATACGATATGATTGGCTCAACTAAGTCCTAATAAACGGTCTCATATAAAAAAGAACTTTATCCACATTAGTAACATCCAATAATCAAACTTATTGAACCACCATTCAATACTTCAAAATGAACACATTGACATTCAAACTGTCAATCAGAACTTTAACCAAATAGCCATATTTTACCCACAAGGTGAAGGCGTTAAAAAGAAAATTAAACATAATAGTTTATTTAAATCGATAGCCTATACATTACACCTTGCTTTCTTTCCCACGCCGGATAATATTGACGTAATAGACATATTCTGGTAAATGTATATAAAATTACAAATTCTCTTTGTCAGTGTATCGCGCGTCAGATTTCTAAAGACGGTACGGTACACACCTGCATTGAGGTACTGTCGTATGCATAATTTAATGTTAAATAAATTATTTAATAATTGTTATGTTTTTGTTATCTATACTTCTATACTATGTTATAAAGAAGTTTGTTTGTTTTTGTTAAATTGTAAGGGGTAATCGCCAGATCTACTGAACCGTTTTAAATAAAAATTATTTCACCAAGAGTATCACCACATTATTGCTGAGTATCATAGGTTATATAAGGTTAAAAAAATTAAAAAGGATTATTAACGTTATGCTCAAAAAAGTGGGCACGGGTCATCTAGTCTGTACATATACATGTTTAGTCATTTAAGAATATCGAGTTAATTACAATAGGAGGAAATATAACTCAATAAACATTGTAGTGGTTATAAGAAAATTTGTTTTTTTCTCCTAACTTAAATATTGAAAAATGACAACAGATTGAACAGCACTATAAAAAAACATAAGTGTAGTTTTTCAATTACAGATATGCTCTGTAGTTGCGACTTTTCCATCAATGTCAAGTTAAAAAAAAACATTTGTTAATATCATGGTACTGCACATATAATAACACGCAACCAGCGAAAGCACTCCGTACTTTTGAGAGTTCTCGATATTATAGGAATGACGAAAGATGAAGTTAAAACATTCAACGTTACGCATTATTCCGCATAAAGTGAAATAATGCTATAATTAAAAACTAGGCTTATATACGATAACAGAAATTTCAGATTTAAAGAAACCGACGTATAGTACGGCCCTATTTGTCTAAAATAACTCTAAATTACACAGTAAGAAATAGGACATCAAATTTATTGTTTTAAAGCAAACGAAATCGATGCGAATACTTTTATAATACCTACCGTAAATTATTCTTTATCTTTCATAGTTACAATATTAAAATAATCTAAAGCCAATATTTAGAAATAAAGTAATTTAGGCAGATTAGACAAAACAATGCCTCATAGCTTACAATATACAAGAAATAATATAACTTCAAATATTGTTCGACTTTTAAAAAGGCATTTATGTAAAGAATAGACAAAAGTTTTGTTTTATCCAAAGATAATAGATAATAGACCATAAACTATAAAATAAACGCAATGCAGTTTTTAAATATTATTTAACTTAATAATACCCAATTCTGAGAACTGATCGCAACTGTACTTAACTAAACCTTTTGGCGCGCACATGAAAGGTATTAAAACTAGTTATTACAGTTACTTTTTACCTGGAAAATTGTAATTCAAAGAAAGGATTTGTTGCCATTCGCTTACAGATAAAAAAAATGTTCTTATTTCGGTTAATTTTATATCTATAAATTTGTTACCAATATTTTATATACGCCTTTCATGTTCCTTGTGATTGATGTTTTTATTTGGTGTAAGTTCATAGGTTTATTTAAATAATTAAGCGTCAGCTTTTTCGAGGGTGAAACGGCGGGAAAAATCGAGTATATTATACAAATTGTATAATATTGATGAATTCATGAAATTGAAGACCTCCGTACTTTATACTACATAAATATCTGCTCAATTTGCAATTTATAATTATAATATTTACCTGTCCTTTCTACTACTGTCATCAAAAGCAACGACTCGGAGCGATTAAAAAAAAAATTTTTCGTGCGTATACATCGAATTCGTTTGCCAAATTCATAGCCGATAAGGATTTAGGGACGTGACTCACTTGTCCTTGATCCCACGGCGACCTTGAGCCGTTCCGCCCTTATCAACGCTAGGCCTGTTACGTCACTCAATGCGCCACTCATTTGTTATCTGTCGCCATTTTCCCGCCAGAATTTGGTGCGTTCGGATATTTTCTATTTTTTTAGAATATTCATCGATAGAAAATTATTATTTAAGATTATGAATAAGTAATTGTAATCAGATAATTTTGGATTAAATTTTGTATGGGTTTTATGTTTTAAAACGTACAAATCTTTTATATTCGTCAGAAGCAAATTCATAGACAACAAAAATAGTAGATTATTTTAATCTGTCACTTTACAAAAGCGTTCTTTTATCGTCAAGAAAACTTGTATTTCACAAAACAATTGTTAGTATCTGTTCTTGTATAATAAGGGGATTAAGTTATTATGAAATTCCCTATTATAGTATTTAGAGAGCGTAGCCAAGAAATTTTATCAGAATCTAGACTTTAATCTGTAACTGTGGTTAGGAAATAAATTTATGAGGAGTAATCAGATCCACGACTTTAAATGTAGGTATGTATTTGTTAATTTATGCAATCATTTTATGTGGTTTCATCTGTATATTTATATAGTTCGAAGAATACGATATTTAATTTTTTTAATAATTAAGAAAATTAGTATAAGTTACGATGATGTTATATTAAAATGTTATGCTGTCACCTCGCTATGGAAATTAAGACATATGTGTGTGCCAAGATCACTAAGGGCATAATTCCGACTTCACTTAGGTTTATAATGAAAATTAAAAGCTGTTATACTAATTCAATGGTAGCTAGACTCTAGCTATGTCTCCCTTTAAAGATGCGTATCTGATTATTTATACGATACTGAAACGATTATATTTCTGTTGAAATCTTTTAAGAGTTAACCCCCGAAAACTTTCAAAAAATATAAAGGTACATACTAATGAACTTCCGACCTTTGTGTTCCAAGCACAACGCCAATCGGTCGTCGCCTTTTTTAATACAATTTCTCAACAGATAAACGATGTTTGCGTTAGCCGGAAATCGAAGGTGTGGTCTAGAACTATTAGTTTAATGTAGATTGCTTGTACAAACGCTACTCGACGGATTACCGATAAAAACGTTCGTTCATACGACGATGCTCGAGGATGTTTGTATGTTATTAATAAAATTGTATGACAACGCTTCGTATGTTAGGTACATTCAATTTAATTACATTCATGGTAAAATGTCAGTGCAATGTAGACGCGAATTTTTTACATTTACGAATTAAGTGAATTTCAGTATGGTTAAGTTTAAAAGAAAATTGAATCAATTTTAACCTCTTAAAATTACGAACTGTACGTTAATATCAATAGAAATATGATTTATGGAAAATAATAATTGCGAATTAATTTCTCAGTATGAAAAGGTGTTGTACAAATGTAGATGCTATCCGTAGCTGTGAATTTGGTCTGTAAAAAAAATATTTGAAACGAAAATAAAAAATATATCGCGACTAACTTTTTATAAGATTATAACTTAGCTCAATAATTTTGATATCGACCCACAAGACTAGTCATAATGCCACATGACTAGTCTTTATATGCTTACGTATTATATAAGAAAAAAAAACATAAAAAGAATGAACGAATGAACTGAATCAATCAAGAATTAGCGAATTAAAACAATAAGCAATAGGTAGGGAAAATGTTGATAAGTCGTTCGGTGGAACCAAAGATATGTTATCGATCATACGATATGATTTTACAGTGGTATTTTAGGTAATTGGGTTAATGATAACGGACGCTGTTTACAATTTTTTAACATCACAGCTGTGTTCTTTGTGTTAAATTCGTTTAGTCGAAATTTTAACTGCTCTACAAACTAGAAATATAACGGGCGAGTTTTTGAAATCGCTATTCGATTGTTCTATAACGGTTTTTATTGTTCCAATTTTGAAATAGCAGTTGACTAAATTCTTTAATATTTTTAAAGCAGAGAAAGAATAATACTATACGTCATATAATATTAGTAAAAATTATATGTAACCGTCAATATACATTAACATACCTTAAAACTAGAAATAAAATAAATATAGTATAGCTACATTAATTGAAATTTAGTTAAGTTCTAATAATAATTTATACTTTTATTATAAAAAAGAGGTTCTATCATCTATGTATTGGTAACGTTGTTTTCGATTAACTTATTAACTATTAATTTGACATTTTTATAGCAATAAAAAGCTCCTTAATTTCTCTTGAGACTCCGCTAATTAGTTTACGGAGGTGATCCTAATCCATACCGTGTATCGCTTGACTACAGGTTGCCTGGTGGTAAGCGACGCAGCGGTCGAAGATACAGCGCGCATAGAAGATACCAGTTCACTCTTGTTTTGAATGAGCCCAGGTTGTAACATTCAGGGAAGACCCACCCAGGGAGCTCATTCCATACTTTGGCGGTCTTCCAAATGA
>DWAJ01001170.1:0-24425 GCA_018238005.1 Eurema mandarina | reverse complement strand
GCCTCGTGGCCACCGCCCGCGCGCGTCTCGACGCTAGAGGCAATATCATCATGTCTTAGCCGCCTCCCGGCCTAGCCACCGACCGCAAGACGAGACAGCGACCTACCTACCTAGCCAGCTAGCCAGCTAGCCACCAAGCTCCCTACCACCTTGTACACTGTATCGTTGTTTGTATATTTTCTAATTCTTAATATTTTTTTAAAAATTACAGTTTTTAATTAGAAACAGTTATTAGGTGGTCCCATTGTACATTTTTTGTAATATTTTGCTCAATGCGTTATTAATGAAATAGTCATTAAAATTTGAAAAATACCAGAGTAAAGAAGACAGCCAGTTCAGCTGTGAAAGTAGGTATCATTATTGCATTATGTCGCAAACGATAGTCCTATTCGCGATATTATAACCTAAATAGAACCATTGTTGTTTTGCGTTGTTGTTTGAAATTTGAAGACTCTATTTTAGCCATAAGACTTGGTATAATTAATCCCTAAAAACTATAATAAAATTCACTTGCCTTGATGACCTTGCTTTGTTAAAACAACTTGAACACACGCGACCAAATGTGTTCACTATGATAGATGCAGTCAAATATTTTTACAATCAAAAATATATTCGGGACCAATTAAAGATAAATTATGTTATGAAGTATATTGTTGTGTATTTTATTGTATAGCTTAGTTCAAATATTTAGGATGTTTATAAGGTTGAAAGCAATGTCATATGAAAGCAGAATTTGCTTATAATTTGAAGACCATATCAGGATAAAATTGTTAAAGAAATATTTTTACTTTTATAGCACTTTAGTATTAAGTATGTTTATATGTAAGATTACATCTCGAATAAGTCTTCCATGTACATTACATAATGAAGATATATTGTATTGATATAACTTGTTGTTCTTAATATGTTATTGTTAAAGTAAAATAAAATAAATTGCATAACTGATGTTTTATTTCTCTTATTTTTATTATTTAAAATTCATTTAAATTTATAAAATTTTCTAGTACAGTAATGGTATATGTAAATATACCAATGTATTTTAAAGTAATATCACAGACATTCTACATCTACATTTGAAAATATTATAAGCAACATTTTGCAAGTTACACTTTTTTTTTGTCTGAATTAAAATTCAATATTTCACTAAATGATTTAAATATAATTCCCATTATATCATCATTTTGTGTAACGACAACATTTGCTATTTCTTCCTTTTGAATTTTCTTCTCAGGTTCTACAGAATGTCGCCCGTTCACTAAAATATCTTCACATATTTTATCAAACTCTACATGAAACTTCTGTTTGTTAATTAGGGGTACTATAAGATTATATGTGTTTATTTTTTTATTTATTGACTGAGCTAACTCTTTGTTGAGCTCATATATTTTAACCCATTTTCCATGATCAGAGTCATTAAAAGGATAAGGTCCGAGATACATTCTATCTCTTTGGATTTCTTCCTTTAAAAGCTCAATATCTTGATCTATTTCTTTAGCCATCGTTATCCATTCTGGGACAAAACCATTGTTTATCATAACCTAAAATACAAAAACAAATTTTATTAAATTCTGCACCTATCTCTTTATAATAATTTTAAAAATGTCCTAGTCTTATTCATAAGAAACTTACTTCATTCAACTTGTGGGTTGTAAAATCTACATAGGGGTTACTGTTTTGATCTTTCAAGGGCTTCCCTTTGCCACTTAAATTCTCAAACTCGCCCTTAGACATAGCTTCTTGTATCAAATCTTCAACGAGTCTGTCAAATCCATATTTTGTTTTAATATCATGCTTTTTGACTGGTTCTTTTGTCATGAGTGTTTTATCAGAAGCAACAGCTTTAGAAACACGGTGTTCCATTACATTGATGGCTGCTTTTTGTGCTCGAGCCTGGGCCCATTGCTTTTGTCTTTGGTAAGGTGTTCCATGTCCTACACCTTCATAACTCAAGTACTGTCTATGTTGAGGTGCAGTATGCTAAAGATGAAGATGTATGTTAAATATAATTTACATTTGCTTATATTCCAAAGGGATGTTAAATACAATACTTACTCTTATATCAAAAACGATTTTCTCAACCTCCTCTTTTTTGCTAGAGCCAGTATTATGTTTGGATAATGTTCTAAATGCATTTTCAACTGCAACGAATTTATCGATATCGGCATCTGGAGATTTCGAATCTGGGTGGTATTTCTTAGCTAACTCCAAAAATGCCTGACGAACCGTTGCTTGATTTGATTCGGAAGGTATATTTAATACTTTATACGACTCCTAGTAAAATAAATAGTAGTATGTGTAAATGAAAAATAAACTTGAATAAATCACTGCTCTTTTTTTTAAACTTACGTACCTCGAGTTCTTTTTGAATTGATTTAGTTACTACGGTTCTATTAAAAATGTTATTAATTAAGCAATAATGCCAAGGGAACTTGTATATTACATAGGGTTGCGAAATATGTTTCATGTTAGTATTAATTTCAGTTTACATTCTAATTACGTAATATTATACAGATCGACTCGCCTGGCTTTGATTTAGTGCAAAATTAAAAATATTATTGTTAAAATGTGAATATAAAAATTTTGTTGTCTACTGTCAGATATATCACAATACGTTCTATGGCATAATTCAAATGTCAATGTCAAGTCTAAAAAAATTGTTTTTACTTCTAATTTTCCTAGTGCTAGAGTATTTGAAATTACAAGACGTAAAATGAGCTAAAATGCTGTCCAGCATCATTCAACCTAAAATTTAATCCAACTCTTTAGCTTTGTAACGCTTTACCTGTCATTAAGCCAAGTTTTGTAAGCAACCATCCCTTAATGGAAATAGAATAAAAATGCTTTTTATTACAATTTGTTTATTATCATTTAAATGTATAACAATTTTGTTTATTTAAGACATTAAAACAACGAATACGGTGGGCTTTAATTTCTTACAATTATTGCAAAATGTTCAATTGACAAAAAAATTAGTGTGTCTCTTAATAATTGATAAAATAAATTTTCATCAATAATTCAACTTACCTAACATAACCTATAATTATGTTGAATAACTGTTCATGAGTTAGAACGAGAGAACAAATTATATTTGAACTATAATTATTTCTTAATCACAGACAACAGAAAATGCCTTAATTTTTAAGTAAAAAAAATTGACATCAACTCTCTTCTTATAAATTAAAAAAATCATTTCTTACAGTTAAATCACATTTAATTAACACTACACAGCATTATTCCGTCTATTAAACTCCTCTGTATCATCGGGCACGTCCCACCGCGGATCCCAAAAACCTGGCGGCGTTTTAGCTCGAATGGGGTTGTTTTTACCCCGGTGTTTGGAGCATTCATCCATTTTCAATTCCAGCATTTGAGGGTTATCCTTGTATAGTTCACCATAGAACTAAAATAAACATAATTTAATTCATTTTTTATCTTTTGTTTGGTTTTACTGTTTTATATTATGTTAGATAGGTAGTAGAACTTCAAAAGATGATGAAGGTCATTTCAAAAGATGCAGTGATTACTGTATGTATAAAGCTTGTCCTATATCACATAATATGTCCTATTATATCAAATACACAGTCGAAACTTACTTAATTTCACAAATATGATGACAATATATATTAATATTAAAAAGATTTTTTAGAACATGAATAATAAACCACTTACATCTCTACATTCTGAACAACTCCATCCCCGCAGCGCACGTTTTTCGCTTTTCTTCCTAACTTTTGGCTCCTTGCATATGGGACCATCATCATCAACTTTTCTATAAAAAATTACAATCAAACTTAATTTAAGATAGAGGTTATTGATAAATATTATAAATATAAAAGTGAGAAATAGTATAAGTATAATCTAATCTGTAAAGTATAACTAGCTACTAGATAGGAATTTATCGTGCGAAAGAGACTATAGACAGAAATTAGCTGATGTTCTCTTTTCAAAAATCTTTGTGGAATATTTCTTATCAGGTGTAAATTTTCAAATATTTATAATAGACCATAGACAAAATTATAAGATGAAAACTTTACCTTTTTGATTTATCCATAGTTTGAGCACTAGTTGGTGAAATTTTATTCACTTGAACATTTCTTTGTAGTATAGACATGCTCGATTCTATATCTTGACGCATGTTCAACACATTAATATTTTCCAACAGTGTACCCTTTTGCGGACTGAAAGTTGATAAAAAAACATATAGTAGTGGTTGCAGACATATCAATACTTTTATTATTATACATAAATTATCGTATAATATATGTAGTATCTGACATTTACCTTCTAGGACTTTTCTTTTGCGGCAGCAATGAGATGCTGTTATCTATATCACAATCTATATTCTCATCAAATTTTGGAGATAATTTTAGGCTGAAATAGTAAATAAAACAATTATAATAAGAACTATTTTACTTATGTACATATAAGAGAGTATATGGACGGTTTTTCAATGTTTTTAACGATTTTATAAGTTATTACTATAAACCATTAAACTTAAAAAACTTTAATTAAAATTACCGACATTCTTAAGCGTCTCAAACGGAAAACATTTAAAATAAAACTTTTGTGATTGTTTTATTTTTTTGTATGACACCGAACCATTTTTGAATAGCCACAAAATAAACATCTACCTTTTGGAAAGAGAGCAATGGCCATAGCAATTGTTTTTTAATTATAAAAAATTTATGCATGCATCAAAAATAGTTTAACTTTTAATTAAAACTTACTTCTTCTTACAATGTTTAGCAATATCCATTTGCTGTGTGAAGGTTGGTGAGGAATTTTTCATATCACTGTCTTCTTCCATTGTATCTTTTTCTATTTTAAACTTCAATGGCGTTGAAGGCTTTTTGAATGTCATTCCACTGTTCCTCGGAATCGATCTTTGTGGAAATCTGAATTGAATAGAAATTACCAGTTTGGAAGGCAGTATACAGAGACGAACCAGCATGAAAGCTCCTTTTTTAGAATAAAAATATACAATTGTTTTAAATGTACTTATACTTAATATAACAAAGTTATTTACAAATATTATTGCATACACTTAGGAGAGATCATCTAGATTATACATCTATTTTCTACTCTTAAATATTGTGGCAACCTATTGATAAAAGAATTTTCGAAATTGGTGCAGTAATTACATTGATAGACAATGTTATGAACTCACAGACATTATAATATAAATATTAGAATGGATAAATAGCATTCACTTTTGCAAGTTAAAAAGTTATATTATTATTATTATTGTTATATTCTAATCATCTTGTTGAGAGTTTATTTATTACAAACTAACCAGACGCACCAAAGGACTTTTCAATGTAGTTTTTATTTTTAATTTAAGAGTACAGACATAATGATTTTATCAAACTTAAATACTTACACTTGTGATATGTGAAATGCACTAGTAGGTGACGGTAAAATTGTCTCATCATTAATAACCTCTTTCTTAACATTGCACTGAAAAAAAAAGTTTGTTTTAATTTTTACATACAATTTTATATTTGTGAGGGAAAGATCATTTTTTCCATAATTTACAATCTAGCATAGGTATAGTAGTAAAGTACAGTGATAATTATAAAAGTTACCTGCATACTATAACTTGTAAGGCTGCATGTTTAAAATAATTAAATTAAATTATTAATTCTTTAACTAATTCAGTTCAATATATGTGAGATATTAAGTAAGAATACAGTAAAGTTACCTTAACATCATTTTCAGCACAACTTATAGCTTTGGCCAAAGTTTCCGGAGAACAGGTGAGGTCAACTACAGATGAGGACTTCACTTTCACTAAGTTCAGACGAGATTGCTTAAGCCTGCCTCCAGGTTTTGATCTACTTGGACTTGGAAATTGCAGTTTCATACTCTTCTTTTCAGGTGTCTCCCTATAACCACAAGTTTACATAACTTAAAGACCAGACTATAATATCTATCTAGACAAAAATTATTAATGTCTATCTTTTGTTATACAGGTACAAAGTATCTGTAATACAGTTTTCTAACTAAAACAGGTACTAGCGAACCTAAACTATAATGAGTTAATTAAAATTTAAATGTATTTATTGTAAACTTGTATTCATAAATAAATAAAGTAAATAAATAAATAAAAAAAGCCCAGTAGACTAAGTTGATGAACACATTGTAAATTAATAACAAAACATCTTAGCGCTAGCTGGTTGAAGCCAAGTAAAATACTAGGAGTATTTTGTGTGTTTAATTATATTATATTATAGGCATCTTCAACCTTATCATGTATTAATAGATATTGTTGTTATTTCTGAGAGGGCAGAAGCCAGCCCAATTGGGCTTCACTACACAACTATAAACTTTTAGATACTTAATTTTTGCTCTATACATTTTTTAACTCAAAGTAACAAAAACCTTGGGGAACCTTGGTATTAAGAATACTACATATTTATTCAGTTATAAATATAGCACAAAATTACCATGTATCTGGACTCTTCTTCTTATTTAAGCTTAAACCATTTGAAGTAATATTTCTTAACTTTCTACTCTGAATAATTGGGCTTGTCCGTCCTGTCGGTGTTCCTTCTATCTCCGAAATTGACTCATCTTGAATAGAAGCATTTTTCTCTTCAATTTGTTTCTTTGGACTTTTAGTTGGTAAATAAGATGGATTAATTATTCTAAGTATATTTTCAACAGTATTAAAATCCTTTGTTTCTAATAAAGTTGTTAAGGCTGATGCTGTTGAATATTAATGGAGTTATTATTATTTAACAAGAAAATGTAGTATACCTACATAAAAGATTAGTTCTTACCAACTTGTTGAATGATGTTATCTCTAGTGTCTATTTCCTTTATAAGAGTATCTGTTTTTGTACATTGGTTACTAAAATATAAACATATTATATTAAATAATAAATACTACCTTCTTAATTACTTCCTTAAAATAACCTAGTCCCACCTTAAAATAACATAACCATAACCTTAAATAAAATTTATCTTACCTTTCAGTTTTCTGTTTAAGTGTTAAGTATTTTGATTTGTAAGATTCCTTTTCGATACAAATTTGCTCAAAATCCGCTATTAATTCTAAAAGATAATAAGAATAATTTACATCTTAATAAATTATATTTTAATATATTTAATTTCTTATACCACTAACAAATAAACTTTGTTACAACAGAGTAATATATAATTTTAATGCCAATTTTCTATATTAAACATTTGAAATAATATCACTTACCTTTAAAACATTGCGAAATTTGATGTATAGCTCCTTCAACATCTGTTATTTTTTTGGTAAAGAAATGACAAAATGAGGAAACTTTATGAGCCATCTTCATATATATCTTATGTCTGATATAATCTTATAAATTAAAATCATTAATTCAAATAACTATTTCTAATGGTTCCGCAATTCGCGGTAAACACTAAACAATAACAAAAACAAACAAGTGTTTAGTGTCCACTGTCCACACTGAACAGTGATGAGTGAACACAGACTGTCAGACGACAGACACTGAGACAACACTCCACAGTGACAATATGTCAAATGTCCAGAGATAAGAATCGAAATTCCTTTTTGCTTATTATTTTTTCATGGGCACATCTAAATATCGACCCTCAAACTTATTTTATCTACACTGTTACACACAACTAGACATTGGCAAAATTGCAGTTTAACGCAACACTGCCATGTAGCCAAGAAGAAGAAGAAGATTATTTCATGATTAGGTACTTTGATAATTATAATCAAATGGAATGATGTATTTATAAAATCAGAAAATACCATAGAAAGAGCTCTTGAAGAATTTCCAAATGAATCCACCAAAACAATTCACTCTAAAAGTGGAGTAAAAAAAATAAAACAAATATAAAATTCGCCACTCCCAGAATGTTTTATTAAGTAAGAACTGAATAAGTGAATATTGGTCAATAATAAATAACAGTCTAAAATAACGGTATTAAAGCATGTAATATGAATGTTATTTAAAGCTTTATTTAGCACTGGAGACTTTTTGAAAAATGTAAAGATGTATGAAAGTGTTCTGTTTTATAGAAAACAAAAAAGATTATGTGGATTCGTTTGACTTTTAATTAAAGGCCAGCATGAAACACATAATTATATAAAATTAATTTATTAAAACCTGTTTAGAGTCTAGCGGTGATTTCAAAATATATTACTATTGAGTATTTATTGTCAATTGTTGTTTGTCAACGTCACTGCCACCTTCGATTCGAGTTTTGACTATTGGCATAAGTTTGTTGCGATACTCAAAAGAAATTTTACAACAAATACTATAAATAATTTTTATTTTTCTGATTATAAAGTTATGATATAATCAAATACAAAAAGGAGGATAAAAAAATATCTATCTACGATATTTACGCGTAGGTTTGACTGTTCATCTATTGTTATCTATTCTATCAATGAAATGTGGTCTTAACAAATGGATATAAAAAAATATGTGGCGCCAATTTGCGCTAATCTTTTTTTCTTAAACCGGAATATTAAAGAATACAATAAAATTTCGTATTTAAAATTTATCCTTAAGTTGAATTTTACTTCTAAGCTAAGTTATTGGTTAAAAATAAGAACATGTTTCACTGAACTAGTTTTACATAAATTTGCTTATTACTCTTATTTTAGGAATCACAATGAGTTTAGATGAAGATACCTATGTCATCATAGTTGGTGATGATGATTTTGAAATCCCCGATTCATTGAAAGATGTTGTTATGGATGGTGAATTCACTGAGCTGAATGAAGAAGAAGCTGACAACAATGATATCAATTTAATGGAGGAGGAAACACAAAATGAAAACTTTTTCTTTGTAGACCAAGACATAGAAGTACAAGAAGAAGAAGTAGATGATAATGACGAAGAATACGTTCCCAAAGCTGATGAAATGTCAAGTGATGATGATGAAATAAGTGATGAGGAATGTGGTAAAAGTAAAAAAAAATATTCATATGTCCTAGAATTACGTCAAGCATATCCAGAGTTGAAGAAAGATGACAAAATGATGGTCAATATTCTCGCACGGATAATGAATGCACTGAAACCTCCTCCGCTTCCACAAGACTATTTTTTAATGAATGGAATCATGTCAGAGTTAGTACATTTTGTAAATGTGTTTATACTAATACTGGTGACCTGATATTAGCCAGACAAGCTGAGCGGCTTTGCTGGCAAATATTATATATATAATTAAAATATAATTAACTTATTATAGTTTAGGTTCGCTGGTACCTGTTTTAGTTATAAAACTGTGTTACAGATACCAGCGCCTAACTTAATACAATATTGTGTGTGAGTGGTGTATATGTGTGAACTCTAATTTCCTGATGTGCAGTGTCCTTTATTTATAGCACAAGATACCCCGCCTCACTATATTAAAGCCCAAGCAAATAGTTCATGTATTGTACATAATAATACAAATAAAGACCTTCCTCCTGAATCAATCACTATCTATTTTAAAAAAACATGAGGATCGGTTGTATTGATTAAAGCATACATAGGAATGGAGAAAGCAACTTTGTTTTATACTATATAGTGATAATGTCTTTGAGAATTAAGAGGTTTTTGCTATTAGTCTGATACTTTCTTTATTTTTTGAATATGATAGATGCAAAGGTTATGTTTTTCAATTGTGTGTATCAAACATACAATTGAAAGATATAAACTTGTTACCTTGGCACATAGGTTTACATTGGTGAAAATAAAGTGATGAAGAATGGAAATGTTTATTTTAAAAATGTTATTTAAATTTTAGGTGTGTGAAGTGTGGCCGACTAAGTAATGGGATACCTGAAGCAGCCCGACACTACCAAGAGTACCACGGAGAAAGATATCTCATTTGTTTTGCCTGTGGAGATGATTTCAGAAGGTAATTATTATACTCAAAGACCATTTACAGGTTTACTCCTCAATTTTTTACTATAGTATTATGAGTGTTTTTGGCCTTTGGCAATTTTCTTATTTATGTGACCAGTATAGAATTATTTATCTGTAATAATATAAAAATGAATTACTGTTTGTTATATAGCCCTTTTCTATTTCTCATACAAATGTTTGATTTCAATCTTATCTATCAATATTTATTACTATTGATTAATTGAGGCAGTACATAGCCTGCCAGGTCAGCTAGTTTGTAATAAAAAATAAGTTGATAATTTAAAACTTTTTGACATGTTAGGAGTTAGGACTTTATCCAGATGTACTAAAGTCATAATTAAGTGCCTACTTCCCTAAACTAAACACTTAACAGTTCCAGTAAATTGCGCATTTATAACGATAATTTTAAGCTCTATAACTTGTAAACAAAAATATTTCAGTCCATCAAGTTTGTACCAACACGAGAAGAAATGTACAGCCCCGGATATTGGTTTAGTTCTTAAAGCCCGCTCTCGACATATGGCTAAGAAAGCTCGCTCCAGATCCTATGTAGAAGATGGACAACCAAACCAATATCAACAGTAGGTAAGAATTAGATGTATTATAAGGATTCAATGTTTAAAGCAGACTACCAATTTTGTCATTAATTTTCGTAATATGGTCCTTGTAATATTTGTAAGCGATAAACAAATATAGCTCATTTACAAGATTTTGTTTTATTTCCTTTTAAAGTAACATTGTTCATCCAAATTGTAGTTCGGATTTGTATACAGAGAAATTTATAGTTCATTAACAAAATTAATTGCCTCAGAGTTTTGAGCTTTTAAATATTTTTAAAATACTTTTGTTTAAAAAATAAGTAAGATATACTAAATCAACTACAATGTATGTATATATTTATATTTTATTTTATTCATACAAAAGATGTGTCTTTGAGAATATTCAATTTCCTTTATTAATAATTGGCTTAAAATATTTGAGATTCTAAAATTTTATAGTGAGAGATTTGGTAGTCTGTAGAAAAAAAAATGTATTTTGTAATAACATGTAAATACAGAGATGTAACTATTAAATTTTTTCGAAAAGTTCATCATGGTTTTGTTTAAAATACCTACCTACTTGTAATTGATAACATTTTAAACAAATGATTAATGGTTTATTCAATTTTTTCAACATTACTTTATAAAATTAGAGTTTCATTTTTTTCCAAAAATAAATGTATTACAATCAATATTTCGCAAGAGTAAATGTATATGTAATATGTATATGTCCTACTTAAGGTTAAAACAATATCATATAAATAAAATTAATTGTTTATATTTGAAATCCGGCTTAAAGGACCAAATCAATATAGCCTTTATATTGTCTTTATTTGTCATTGCTGATAACATTAAATTAAATATTGAGAAAGTAGGTATCGAATTTTGTTATCAAAGTTAAATGATAAATGTAATAAGAATAAAAAAAAAATATTATTTTAAATAAATCAGGTTTAGTTGTGTAAGTTTTGTTTTCTTTCTAGCATAAAAATAAAAATATTACGGGTAAGCTTGCCTTATCATCGATAAAAAATAACCTTAAATATTAATACAAGAAAAAATAGTTTTGTAAAAGAAAATGCTTAACTTTAACTACATACTAGCACAAAACCCATTTACATGATGTGATTCTCTTGTATAAACTAGAACAAATAATGAGCAATATAATCGGTCAATAAAAAAACCAATATATCTTTATTCAACCGGGCTACATATAGCAACTGTTGTATCGTGATGATATTTAAAATCAATTAAATATACACCAGGGGTAATAAGAGCTAGGATTTGCCTCGTAGTATCGGTTCGATTCTTTCAGAGGATATATTTTGCTTTGCTAGTTATTGTCAACACATAAGAACGCAGGTATATTTTTCGCGGGTGAAACGGGACCGCTACTTTTTTTTTAATTAAAAATGTGAAATGATGTCCAGGCCATGCTAGTTACACAATATAAAAAAAGCAAGAATTCGCATCGTGTATATCATACATGGGTCTCAAAGCTTATCAAAATATTGAACAAACGTGTCTACCGTGTTACTTTTATGTATCATAGATTTAAGGTTACTATAATTAAAACTTCTATATAAAATTGTTTTGTAAAAGACTGGTAAATATAAATGTTTTATAGTAATTATTGATTTTATTTCACAACCCAGCAACGAATGGATGTTAAAGTAATATTTTTTTTTTATAAAATGAAATTTAAACTGGAGTTGCTATATTACACTTACTTGCACAAAATAATTGTGAACGTTATTTTGAATTTGACAATAGGGGTTAAGGATTAAAAAAATTCACAGGGCTTCTATTATTTTTATATTAATTGGGCTATATAAGGAAGAAATAAAACTGCCAAATGATACGAAAAAGTGTTTTATTACGCACTTATTATTTCAACCAAATGTTGACGAAATACTCATCTATAGCATTAATGCATACACAATCATTAGGAGACACCACGAATTTTATAATGCTTCATTACATACTAGGAAAATACAAAAATAAGCGGTTCCATCGAACGTTGCTACTGGGAGCTGACTGACTGTATGGCTTATGAGTGTTCAATGTATCATGTATGGTGTGATGCACCTTCTCGCTCGCTCCGGGTTAACACTCCAAGACCGGGACTACTTTGCTAGTACTGCGACTCAGAGTCAAATATATATGTACCTATATTAAATACACATGTAGGAATAAAACTTACCTAGTTTTGCAATTATAGAGCATAGTGCGACTCCGTGGCGCACAACGCCGAATTTTTCTTAATATGAACGTGAATAAGTTCTAGAATGAGAATCCTCGCATAGTGCGAAGCGTTGCTGTAGTTGAAACATTCAACGTTAAGCATTATGCCGCATAATGCTATAATTGTAATTAATATTATTGGTTGGTACTTGGTAGTTATGTGTCTTGGTATAGAACTTTCTGTCTAAAAGATACCATTTAGAAAGAAAGTTCAAATTTTGTATATTTAACAATGAGAGAACAATTTGTAATTTTCAGTAGCTACATATATATTTAACTCTGCGCAATCTGTGTTTAACATGATTTTGTAAATCGGATACCAAAGCAGCTCTGAGGGTGCACGGTTACATCTATAGAAGCTAAAACTTACTTATCTCGACAACAATAACCTCATTCGATCAACATCCACAAAAACTAACATTAAATTCTTTATCCTCTCCAATACTGATCGTATTATCTTAACAATGGTCCAAAAATATCTAATAGCATCCCTAAACGATCAAGTAGAAAAATACATTAAATATGCCTCACAGAAATCTATTTTTTTTTTTAATTTTCTCACTTTAAACGTCACGTTTTGATATTCTTGTGTCATACGGTAAGGATCAAGGGAATTAGGTCTAAGAGTGTTAATTATAAACTACTGTGACAATCTCAATAATTCGATTATTGTTGCATAATGTTCATTATGAGAAACCAAAACCAATTTCAATGGTCACTATTTTAACGAATACATGTCTCGTTGCGTATGAAGACAAGAGTGTAGCGATCTTATTGTATTTAATTTAATACGTAATTATCGAATTATAGTAGTATTGTTTAGAATCCGTAATCTCCGTTGAACATTGTGCATCAGTATTCTTAACATTTTAACCCTATGATAACAGTTAATACGATTACATTAGACACGTGAACGATGCGTTACCAATTATTATTAATCTTACCTATGAAAAAAGACGTATCTGCTTTCAATATCACAAATTACAATTTATCAATTATTTAGCATCTACAAGCTTGGATAAAAATATAAATAAATAGATGTACGATGTGTGATCGGTACTTCGTCTCGAGCCGCGAGCTTTTGTGAACTTTGAAAAGCGCGGCCGGTAACGGATTTAAAAGCAAAAATCACAGTTCGTTTCGATATTTCTGGAAAATGCCAACGGAGCCATCTATCGTGAATAGAGAGATCTTTTATGTGACTAATTTATTCATAGTTAGGCCCTTGTCATAATTTTAAAAATTTTGATTACAAACATAGAGATTTGAGAGTCTGTTACGAAAATATATGTTTTGTTACGTTTGGATATAGCGGTTTCTCATATAAATATGGTTGCTATGGAACTTGTATGACACTCAATTTATATTATGTATTTTAGGTTAATTAATTATAAATAATCACAAATACGTCTTATACAGTGGCGTACACTAAACAAATCAGATACCTACTCGATTTAATTTTATAGTACCATAATGTAAAAGGAAACATATAGGTATAATGTCGAACGAGCGTCACTTACGTCCATTTATTTATTATTATTATATTAGTACTGTATATTAAAACGTATTCTAGTGGCAGTTATTAACGCTCCGATGTTATGGCGATGGGTATACGATTATTTAAACGCATTACGTGATGCTAGAGTTCACATCGATAAATAAGAAAAATGTTTAGGGTGACCAGTGTTTCTCATTTAAAGTAAAAAAAAGATGATATTTTGCAAACAAGAATGACAGCTTAATTTTGTGAACATTCTGTTTTCTTAGTAATATTAAGTAGGTCTTATGGTTGTACGAGATCCAAAGTTACGAATTTTATGTACACTATGAAAACATTATTCGAAATATCGATGTAAACCCAGGAGATCACTTTAAGCCCCGCTATGCATATTTGTACTATAATATGTTGTAGAAGTATGCAAATGCTTTCAACGATATAGTAAAATGTTTAAATTGTTATCTAGTTTTATAAAGCATAGCCGGAATAAAGTGTATCTTTCACATTTTTGGACGCCATGTTTTAATTCGCGCTGTCATACTTCGGTATGTCAAAATATCTGACCTGCAAAATGCTTTTAGTTATAGCAACATTGCTATGAAACTTTAAACCGTGGAATATTCCATGCGTGTTCTATATTGATTAGAAAAATTCCATAAGATAAAAATGCTTATACAGCCATCGACCGATCGAGTTGTTAGATTGTATATTGTTTATGGAACTTTTCAATCTTTTCGTTGTATTTATAATTATTTATTTCTAAATTGGAGACCATTTTGTATCTATGCAATAGACAAGCGTAAAAACTTTATTAAGATTTTATTTCAGCACAGATTGAAAACAGTCATTCGCTTTTGGGGACTTTTAGGAATCGATACGTCATTTTCGTTTGACAGTCATAGGTAATAGAAGCTCTTGCGAATCTTACACAGATAACATCACTATGTTACGTAAATGAAGTACCATGCAGATTTAAGATAAAATATATGGGGTTAAATGTGTCTACCAGTATACATTTAAATGGAAACAATAAATGAATAATAAAACGTCTAACTGTTCCCTTCGTATATATAAAAATGTTCGATCATATCGATACCTCTCCTACCTCTATCGTTCAAAACTATCTTTGTAAATACCAATTCCGAACGGAAAACGTGGAAAACAAAGAAACTCCTCGAAATTAACTAAACTAAAAGTCACTTCACGGAGCGCAAATAATAAATTGGAATCGATTTCCGAATCGCCTCGACTAGTATCAACGAAAAAGTAAAGCAAAAATTGTACAGCTGAAATTAGGAACATACATGCGACATCTCTGAGCAACTCTCGAAATGACCGTTTAAGAAATTCAAAAACTACACTAACGTACTTATCACAGGTTAAAAGGGGACAAGAAGTATCAGCGTTCTCTCCGATATAATATAATAATGACGCGTAAACTAATACAACTTAATATATTCGCTCGGGGCGAAAATAAAACGTGGCTACAACTAAATTAGTATAAATTCTACGCCCACTGCCCGAAGCTGGGCGGTTGAGATCGATATCTTATGTATAACGTCGAATGTCCGCCGACGACCGGTGTGCATAGACAACAGCTACACGGCGCGCCACGGAGCCATAGAGAACGCGTTACACTAGAGTAAGCGAACGAGGCGGTCGCCACGCTAGAGAGAGAAACAGAATTTTATTTCTTTAACATAGTTCCTCTCTTCTTTGAGGTGTATTCCAGACGTGTCGTAAGTCTTCTTTCTCTTTCTAGCTACGAGGCGTTATCGTAGAGGCGTCGACAGCTGTCCTGCTCTACATCTCTAGGGCGGGTGTCGCGCGGCCGCGGGGCGCAGACAGCGGCGGCGCTCCGCACCAACGAATCCCATGAACAATTGGTTAATTTGACAAAAATAATGTGTGCTGGTGTCGGAGCGCCGCCGGCTGGCGCGGGGCCGCGCGCCTAGTCCCATCCGTTCTCTTTCACCATGTGAGCCAGTTCTATTATGAACTTGCCCTCTTTGTATTTTTGACTTGATTCGAACGCGTGCTCCTGGAATGAGAAAAAAAATATTATTAAATCAAATTCCTGAGCCTCAAAAATTACAATTAAAATTTAAACAAATTACCCATTTCCTTCCTTCCATAAGTGATACTCTGACACAATTACTTGTTTTTCCTGCTTTTGCAAAAATAATCAATAAATAATTTGCATGTGGTTTCACACTACATAATTCTCTGAGCATCCATATGGATGCTAGGTGACTCTGTTACCATGGCACCATTTAATGGCCTTAACTACTCGTAACATCGCCTATTCTGCAACTTTATCGATATAATTGACAGACACTATTCGCTCCCTTTCAACTCAAATAATACATTACACTAGGTATGCAGGTACTCACATATTTCCAGCCGAGCATGGTCTTGCAGCACTCGCAGTAGATGTCTGCGACGGCGTGCAGGCCGGTCAGCAGCACGCGCTCCTCCGCCGGCCCGCAACCCACGTTCACGCTGCAAAATTACAACTACCCTCCAATTTACGACTTCAACACAGTTCTACGGCGCTCTCGAACTGCATTTTGAACCGTACCATGTAAATAGACCTCGAACTATGAGCATAAGCACCCCCCAGCCTTGAGCCTACCCTTAACGCGCTACTACTTCAAAATATACAAACTGTAATACAGTTAAATGAATCGGCAACTCCAGAGCTTTTCAGATCTGAGAGTGTTCATGAGTGACGACCACTTTCCATCAGGTGGCTCGCCTGTTCGTTTGCCCAATGTTTTAAAAAATAGGGGATAGAAGGGAAGCTGCTTCATGTTACAACGGCTTGTTAATGAAGTCCAAATGGTAAAAATTAATTTCGAAAAAATTGGCAGTTTTTATATCACCTCGTGTGAGTCATCCTACATACTAAAGATAATTTTACAAAATACAAAGGAAGACGGATATCTCTCAACCAAAATGTATAAGAAACAATTCCAAATTTGTATAAATAAATGAGCTTATGATCAGCCCTATATTTCAAGCTTTTTATTGAAATAGAATTGAATATGAGAGTGGTATTGTTATTGTAATAATACTCACACAGAATTGAACAGATACGCGCGGCCCTGGCTGCCTTGAAATGACTGAAAAACAAGACAAAAGTAATTCAATACACTATACTCGCTTTACACGATATTGCATTAACATACAAAATAGAAAATTGTTTTTATGAAATTGTCGAGAGACTATACAAATACTGAATGTATGCAATGAATATATTACGTACCTAAATAAAATGCAATATCGGAGTTATGTTTGTCGTTTCTTTACTGCTTATTTATGTATTGTTCTTAATAAGGTATTCGAATTTGATAGTAAGGCAATTAATGGTGATGACTAGTTTAAATTGTACGAAGACAGGAGTTATCTTTCAACCGGTCTTTAAGGTTTAGCCTAAATCAATATCGTCGTCAAAAGGAAAGTTTTTAAAATTAACTTATCAGTCACGTGAGCAATTTTATATCTATATACAATAATTATAAAATAAGGGAGAGGCAAGCAAATCTGCAATGTTGTTTGCTGTTCCATCTTTGCTCAGGTCAGGTGGTACGTGCGTCAGTGAACTATTGGAGCTAACTTCTTGCTCGTTTAGTTAATGGTACTGAACTAAAGATAGTCCATTGGTCACCTTGGATTGGCTCGTCATGGCTGGTGAAGAGCGCCCGACAGAGTACGTGCTGACATAGGTACTGTAGTTAACACCTTGTTGATTTTGTAAATGATACAGATATATTGTAGCTAGTCCATCGCTCACCTTGGATACGAGCCCGTCATGGCTGGCAAGGTGCGCGCGGCAGTGTATTGACAAATTGTAGTTAACCCCCTGCTCTTTTGTAAATGATGATAAACAATTGTTGGCAGTACATTGCTCACCTTGGATATGAGCTCGTCATGGCTGGTGCGGTGCGCGCGGCAGTGTACGCTCTGACATATTGTAGCTAACGCCTTGCACATTTGAGTGCAAGTGATGATACACAATTGTTGGCAGTACATCGCTCACCTTGGATATGAGCTCGTCATGGCTGGCGAGGTGCGCGCGGCAGTGTATGCAACTGTAGGTGCGGTGCGCCGGCGGCAGGTACGCTTGGAACGTCTTGACGGGCGTGCGCGCGGTCGCGCCGCTGCCGTCGCCTGCCAGCGCGCCACGGTTAGTCACCCCCTCACGCATGAGTGCCTGCTAGCTACCAACACATACCGTCAGCGTCGAGCCCTAAGTGCACTATATACTGCCCGCCATTGACATTCCGATACACTTTTACACTGGCTGCGTATGCGAATACGATAGAGGCTCTTGAAATTTGTCGTGAGTAGACACAATTTTTTTTTAATACATAGCAGAATGCATTTCATATAATGCAAGTGAAGTTATAATTAATTATATTATAAACATTTCACCTCAAATGTAAACTGATACGCAATTAGTGTGAATTAAATAATAATTTCGGGAGATATTAATTTTATGAAACACTCAAAGATAACTTGGAATCATTAAGAGCAAATGTCAATAGCGGTCGCACTGCGATAGCACACGTGGGGCTACAAGTAAGCACTCATGCGGTAAAACAATTCAACCAAAATAAACTTTTAACAAACTATATAACTGAACTAATTTCAAAATGAGACTAAAATCAATCGTCCATTTGATCTGAAATCATTTCATAAATTCATTAGCTGCTTACAGATAGTAAATCTACAAGTCAAAGTCAAATATATGCTACAAAAAGTAACACTTTTGAGTCGTCATAGTATTGCAAAACAATTATAATTTTTATGCTCAAATCTGTATATAACCAGTATATATTACGTATACCGCTTAAGTTACGTGACAGTACTAATGAAGCCGTAGGAAAGAGGTTAAATTAATAGCAGATTGAACTATTACCGGCCAAGGTTCCACACATACTACAAACTCGATACTAACAATATAACTTTAATTTCACTATACTAATATGTACGTACTTATTTAATAAAATCATCAAATACACAAAAGAGTTTTAATCATTCTATCCTTCGTTGACATACTGGACATAGCGAAAAAAGTAAAAAATATGTTCTATTTTGCATTACATCCAAGTACTGGCTGTAACGAAAAAAAAATAAGCCTTCCTTTTTCAGTTTTTTATCTGTCGTACTCGATTTATTAAGAGATTCGCGCCAATTAGACGGTAAGTACTAAATGGGAGTAATTAAATAACGAGTAGAACAACGATTCTGTAGAGGTAGAGGTTAATTAGAATGCATCGCCGACCACGCACATGTCAGTTGTTCGCAACATGCCTCCAATTGTAATAGTTCAATCACTGAATTGGATCTTGCATCATATACGGATGGCATGGCAACTAGTTTTATATGACTTATGTAGTACGTATAGTGTATTTAAAACATAATCGTATTAATATGACTAAGTGCAACCACGATATTAAAGATAATAAATTAAACATGAATACGCGAATACGTGAACCTCTAAAGGTAGTTTTTTTAAATATTAATGTTTTGAATTCCTTCACTCTTCATTGAGTCAGTGGTGTTTTTAAAATAAAGAAGCACTTGATAGATGGTTTACACCAAAAAGTATGTCCTTCCTATGTTATAACTACTAATACTTTGGATTGTATGGAGCGCTTCTGACGCATTTTTCTCGTATTGTTTATTACAGACGAAAATTTTCATACGGACATGATGGCCACAACATTTCGTTCGTAAAACATTTCGCTCCTATGGAGCACGTATAACGCATTCTTCTCGTATAGGTAATTGAAAGGGGGGTTAACATATAGAGGCTTCGCTGGTATATGTAGGGTCACGAATCTTTAGCGCTGAACGAAACCTGCGCAGAAGTCAAAAATAAGGTATCGAGGGGACGGCGCGGCGCGCGGGGCGCGTGACCGTCGGGTGCGCGAGCGTTGTTTGGTTCCCCAGTCATGTTGTCTTTCTCGCACCAATACGTCAATTACTAGCGCGATTCTACCGATGCGCAGCTATTCTCGTTCAGTGCTAAAGATTCGTGACGCGACCTATACATGGTAATAGATATTGGTAGTGGGTACAGACCTGCCTGGCGCGAGCAGCACGCGCTCGCCGCCCACATGAGCCGCGTGGAGCGTCGGTCACCTGCCGCGCGCCGCCTCCCACCGCGCCCCGCGTCGCTCCCACGCACCCGCCACCCTCTGCAACAACAGACAGACACGCTTACATACCTTCTACATACTCTCAACGAGATATATCAACCATCAACCAGACCTGTATATAAATGGAAGCCCTGTATATAAAAGGAAGCCCTGTATATACCCTTGCTAGGCGGTGAGATGAAAAAGAATCGGTCATAAAAGTTAAATATTTTATTTTTAATTTTAAATATCGAATAATTAAACTAGATCTTTTGCAGGGTACAAGTAATAAGCACATGGATTCTTAGTTTTGACAGGCAAGAACCACTTTTAAGATATCAGAAAACTTGGACATTTTTTTTAAATAAATTTTAATGGCCCATAAAATCATAAGAACGTAAAGTCTTAAAGTTACTTTAACCTTATATAAAAGTCAGGATTAACAAATTGTGGAGGCGTCAGGCACGTGCGGCTTCCCGCGCGCCCACAGAACGACACACCTTCAGGGCTTTCACGATAAACCACTTAATTTAACTAGAACGCGTAGGCTTCGAGGAAAATCAGTCACCTTTACTTTCAGTTTCACATTCAATACTTAATGTACCATAACAAAGACCAGTTATTAGCGATCTTATGGGGTACTGCTGATCCTGTAAGATTTAGATAATTGATAATAATAGAGTCTAGGAATCCGTCAAAGGCCTCTTCTTTCTTCCCTGTATGTAGTATTTAGTTTATAAAAAATGTTATATACGCGGAAAATTTAGTACGTATTAGAATTTTGTTTTCACTGTATGAAATAATTGAATGTTAAATATGTATTATGTGGCAGTACTTTTTTTAAATAAGTAAATAAATAAAGGCCGACGACATACTACAGACGCGATAGCACGTAGCCCCTTTGAATATTTATGAGCAACTATGTTAGTAACTGTGACCAGACAAGCCCGATAGGGACAAAAACCCCAAATAATATTACAGAAGAAAAAAACTGTAGTCTAAAGAGAGCCCCGAGATAATACTTATTTCGGGGGCGAGTTCAGCAGACATTATATTTGAGATCTATTATTCTCTTTTTAAAGATAAAAATATGTACCCTCCTTAGGATTCGCTATCAACCCTTTAGAAAGATTTTGGTAAATACGTACTAATGTACTCTTTGGTTGACTATTCCAATAGACGGTGAGGTATTAACGACGTCTGAATAGCATCTAAACCTAGCGTATAGCGGCAAAGAGCTTCCTCAATAGAAATAGACAATCCTGGTTTATCGCCACACTCCGGATCTCATTTCAATAGCTTCCGACACGATTCAGATAGTCAAGTGACTTCACGAGCTAGCTATATTATAAGAAGGATACTTTTAAATGAGATGTTATACGTTATTGTAATATATTAATGTTATAAAGGTCTGGAACTTTGTGTCGATGTAGAAAGTAATTATTGGCTCTTCTAAACCTGAAGCCTGAAAAAGCTGCATTTTTTAAGATATTAGAGCCAATGATAGATCTAATTAAAAAATACCAAAAAAGGATAGATGCTGTTAAAACCAAAGAAACATAATTAGCCTCTATAGTTGTCTAAAATAAACAGCATGTAATTAAAGTATTCAATACACATACAACGTAGCTACAATATATTACATAACGTTTGAATTGACAAAAACGTGAGTGCGATAGTAATCAATTCTCCTCCATGTTCAGAATTCGACATCAGTTGTTCATTTGAAAATGCTTGTTTTATTCAAACGAGAGCCTTTGTTTTTGTACATTTTTGATCATCTGTTTATTTGTAGCTATGTACTTATAGCTATAACAAATATTATAGACAGGGAAAGTTTCTGAGGTGTGTAAGAACTAGGTCGTTATTTCTACCGGACCCTTGCCTGATGCTACAAAACGGAACATTGTAGCATGATGGTCAGTAGATTTCCTATATCATCAACACATACGAGTACATAATTTACATGTCACATTTTTTGTAATGGAAAAAAGACCTGACAGGAAAGGACCACCAATGTACTTAGCTTTGCGACTGTTCATGGCTTACTATCAAGCGAATCTCCTGCTATGTTGTCCACCATGTTACAAAAAATAGTAATTTGATCTTTCTTCATGCCTTAAGCTTGAGAAAAGAAATATAATGCGCATTTCAACAAACTTTACGTAGCACTTACCGGCGAGGATAATGCCCAACAATTTAAAGTAAATGTATGTATATTAAAGTGTAGTAAACAGGAAATATCAATCAATTAGTGTAAAGACATGTGATTGTTAGCCGCAAATGGTTATTCGTTTCTCGTGTAAGCTGATACTATGCAAATAAATTAGAAGGATTACTGACTCATTTGGCATAGGTAATGTTCTACAATAGGATATTTGAGTTAAATGAGAGTGATATGGGTTTCTTTGAACCAAACGAAGATCGTTTTCGACTAATTGGACTAATGATGAACTGAAGTACTAACTGATTTAGGTCTTCATGGATTTTCAACTAAACACCAAAGTACTATAAACGAATTAATAAAAATTGTCGACTTATAAATACGAAACTGCAAAATTTAACCTTTCAAGTTAAAGGAAACTATTAAAATAAGTACAAAGAGGTTAAGGAAAAAATGACTATGTTGATTCTTTGTTTATTTATTAAATTCCATTTTCGTTAGAAACTGAAAAATATAATTTTATAAATCACGTTTAGTTATACTGCGAACTCGTTTCTAAATATACAATACATACATCACTTGTTAAATTGTCAAGTTCAAGGTGGGTAAAAAACCCAACCTTCATTTAAATGACGACTTCTTTTTTTCGATTGAATGTTTGATAAGGACCTCCTTATGTGGAATAGCAAAGAGCGGTACTTTGATGGAATACTAAAAAAACTATACCTAAGAACAATTTTAAGATAGCAATCTTGCGATCATCCTTACTGATATTTAAGATGCTTCTCGAATAGTCATATTGTTTTCATTAAAATTTTAATCATACGTGTTTATTAAGTTTATAAGCAACTATGATGAAACAAACAAAATCTGATCCTTTAAATATTTAAATATATTTTGATACTTAATCTGTTATTAACTAAGAAAGACATAACAATCGGTGCAGGGGTTTTAGAGTAATAACTTATTCGTGATGTAAAATTCTTGACGTAGTTCTAAAAATAAATTTCGGTTTTACAACATGGCAACATTTTGTGCGAGTCCGACAACCACCTCCTTCACCTCCGAGGAGGACGCGATATCCGTAAGAGGATTCCCCACTGATAAAAATAAAAACATTTTATATTTAAGCAAAACACTAAAACAATTCACCAACTAATTAATTACATTTTAATTACTAGTTTACTAGTTCATTGCGTTCCATTGACCTAACGATTGCAACACACAACTGAATAAATCTTTAATTAATCATTAACCAAATTTTAAATGGGCATTACCTAAAAATTATAAACTGTTTATTTTTTTATATAAACGCATTTTGAATCAAAGATACTAAACATCAGTTCAATTAAAGCATTTTTTTATTATATTATTTTTTCTTATATTAAAGCATTAATGTTGATTTAATTAAACAAGCAGATATTATCAAGTTTTATTGACTTACTAATGATAACAGATATTAAACAACCACAGCTCTAACCTAAACATCGTTCTATGTTTCCTGTATTTAACGTTGTCGAGATATCGTTGTAATATTGATAACGTTATCACGGTTATCAGAGCAACCCACCCGTACACGTGCTCTTATAAAACAAACTGGCTTGTTTATAAACATTGCCATATTTTACGATGAAATACTCAATAGTGGTGTCAAAAGCGGTGGCGTCTTCACTTATATCGATAAGTATTTTAACTACGTTTATGTTCACGTGAAAAAACTGAGATAGAAAGTAGCCCACAATTTTAGTCTAAGGTTTATTTTACCTTAAAACTTCAGGCGAATGCATTGACTATTTTTTGCGTGAATGAGTAAGTTAGATACATCCGTACAAACTTTATTTATTACCCGACTACGGCAAAGCCAAAGGAGGGTTATGATTTTGACAGGCTATGTATGTATGTATGTATGTATGTTCATCTGTTCCCTCGTAACTTCTAAACCACTAATCAGAATTCGACAAATGA
>DWAJ01001169.1:0-24436 GCA_018238005.1 Eurema mandarina | reverse complement strand
ATTATTTTTTTATAACATCTCAAAGGTTTTTGATTTATTCGATTTTGATAAACCGAAATATTCAATAATAATAAACGACATATTAAAAAAAAATACTAGCGACAAATAAACCTAACGATTTATTTTTTATTTGTCTATGTTATACTTATATATCAATCATGCTTAAGTTTTTTAGTTTCTTTCGACTGCAGACCAACAGAACTGGGGTTTTTTTAATTATTTTTGTAAGTACCTATGTACTTAGTTATTATAACACTTTAAAGCAATAAAATAGCTACAGGGCTGTGACCTACGGAGATAGTGTTTTATTATTCGTTACTTTGTTGAAATACTAAAGATTTTCCTATGTTTACTTCAACTCAATCGAAACATAATTTTAAAATAAACAACACAGTTTCAATAACAAATATCGTTAAAATACACAAACAATTACGCCAAAATTACAACGAACAATTTTAAAATGTGTGTCCAAAATCTCCCGATGCATTATACATGCACGAATGGACTGCACAAATCGAGTAAGTTACTAATAAGAAAAAGACGAGAGCAAACGCACCGTACAATACAATCATAACTTGTTTACCAGTTACCTACTTACTAACAAAGCACTAACTTATCTCCAACGAGCTATAAAACAATGTCAGGTAACTATAAATACACACTATTTGCAGGCAAGATAATTAAGACTTAAATCCAGTCACGAGCAGGATCTAACTGGACTTCAATATATCAGACACTCGTTTAATCTATGAAAATTTAGACATTAATTCCTTTATGAACATGCTCGAATCACGAATCCACTTACCAGTGTCCCAATCAGATAAACGGGATGACAATGAACTTGACTCAACTAATTGGTATCAGATACCAAGCACTCTAAGCCAATACCGGTAAATTTTCACTCACGGTATCAAATTTTTTTAACACAAACACAAGATCCGAGCGAGAATTGCATCGAGAAAATATCGTTCTTTTTAAAATAACGCACTGATTCACTTACACGACTAATTTCACATTTTGGTTAGACGGATTGTATACTAAAAGTTGCGTGGTCGGATTGTGTTTAAAAAAAAAACGATCTCAAATCTCGCCGGCAACAAAAATCAACACTGCGAGTGCGCAAACGCGGGCGGGACGTTCTAAAACTGAACCAACGAGTGTGAAGTTTGCCCAATCAGAAATCCGAGCACCCTGCACAATCAACCGAAACGGAACTAACTTCACGACGCTTTGATAAAATTATTGTGGCTCGAAGACGTTTAAACTTGTTTACATGGTACATTAGTTTTAATTTATTTTCTAAAAATAAAGAATACTTTTTTTCCAAAGAGACTTTTATATTTAAACAGCATTTTGTAAGATCGTAACACGCATCAATTTTTTGGGTCAATGATCTCATCAATAATGTCCGATTGTTCGTTACAAAAATGAACGAAAGAATAATGTGACATGCAATAATGATACAGGGTTATTGCTTGTAAAAATTATTTAAAATGACCGCGATAAAGCAGGAAATATAGCATAACAGGGCAGAACAAATCTCTTAATCTATAACCCAGATGCAATCTAATTTTATACGAAGAAGCAACTCAAAGAATTACTTTTGTTGCCAAAAATATCTTAATGAAGCTTAAAGAGATTGATGATTTGTTTTTTAAGTATAGCTAACACTTAATATTATGTAGTAGGGCTCTCTAAGTATATAGCTAACACTAAATATAATGTAGTAGGGAAGATATTACTAATTAGTAATTACTAATTACATAATATATTCGCTGTGCTTTTTTTCAAGTTGTTTTCGTTAGAGATTATTGACGTATGGGTATTGAAATTTGAAACTTAGCCTAGTATCGTATTGGTCAGTTACCTGAGATCAGTTTCAGAGAAATATAATAACTTAACTAAATCATTAAAAAATCGCGTGAAGTTAATGTGAAGTGCATTTTTTTGTTCACGTTAAGAAATTCACCTATACCAATGTTTTTATTCACAATTATTTTTCTTATGTGGTCGGAGTTATTAACAGTATTTTTGTTTATGCAGAACGATAACAACTGCAGGGCAAATTTCAACAATTTTTCTTTTTTTATAGTAAAGGGCAGTAAAAGGAGCAAGAGCGTGATCGTAGGTAACCACCTCCGCCCATAAACGTTAAACTATAACAAAACTAGAACTAAAAATTTTCTTAAGGTAAAATTTATTTAAGATGAAAATAATGATATTTGTATTGTGTTACACTTACTTGTAACAAAGCGTAAGTAAATAAATAAGAAAATTATTTAATCAAATACTTTTTAGCAGACGCATGTACCAACTTTTATCACATACTATAAAGTTGAACATAAAATGCCTAATGAACGTATTTTATCTTAACAAATACGTACATTCCTTTCTCGAAGTCAATATTTTGAAAACGAGAATGCTTTTGTTATCTTATTGACTTCCATACAATAGTATTGCGCGACAATTCACTTGTTTCGCGATCGTTCACCGATAGTAATTTGTAATAATGATTGACTTATCGATATTTATCGGTCCTTAACCTGCAACAATTCAACATATTTATCTATAATCTAGATAAATGATACTTTGTTAGTACACTGTTGCTACTTAATATAGGTCTATTTTAATTCGTATCCGTACCATGCTATAACGTTGTTCTGTTCCCGATAAAGTTAGTCTTAGTAGTATGTAAATATTATGTAACTAGTACCTATACAATTTTGTGCCATCAATTTAAATCATTATATTGCTTTTAATATTGAGAGAATACAATACTGTGTAAACTGTTATTGCTTTCCCGGTTTTTTCAGGAATGTATCATCATCATCGCGATCGTTACATAGTATAAAACGAAGTTGCTTTTTTTCTGTCCGTCCCTATATAAGCTTGAATTTTAGAACTACGCAACTGTTTTTCATGAGGTTTTTTTTTCAGATATTATTCAAGAAATGTTTGTTATACATGAGTATAGTGCGCGTCATTTATGTTTAGCCCTGGACGAGAATAGCTGCGCATCGGTAGAATCGCGCTCGTAATTGATGTATTGGTGCGAGAAAGACAACACGACTGGGACAACCAATCAACGCTCGCGCACCCGACGATCACGAGCCCCGCGCGCCGCGCCCTTTCCTCGATACCTTATTTTTGACTTCTGCGCAGGTTTCGTTCAGAGCTAAAGATTCGTGACACGTACCTACTATACATGACGCATAAATGCGCGTAAAACCGCAGGGCGCGGCTAGTATAAAAGAACAGCAATGATTTATTTTAGAACTGTAAGTCCCTCATTCGTTTAATAAAGTGACTTATTAAGATTATTACTTTTATAATTTACAACTTGCCTGAAAATGAAAAATAATAATATGCATTCTTTAAGCTTTACTTCGCGACACATTAAATTATTTGCAAGGGATTTAGACAAAGGGTATTTAAACTTTACATAAAATATAAGGAATGTTGTAGCAGTATCTAATTGAGAAAATGGAAGCCCGAGGAAGAATGTGAATGTGGAACGGAGAATTGTGGGTTGCAATCATCTTCTTTTTCTGCACAGAGTGAGAGAAAGAGACCTAGGTAAAAAGGAAAATATACACGTAAGCGGAATATATGACTTTTTGTCGACGCGCATGCTAAAGAAGAAAATCGTCATAAAATTAATTCCGAGCATCCTTGAATCCTTATTTTTGTCGTTTGTAATCTTTGTAATTATTTTACAATTTTTTGTCCCTTCTTTCGTAACCCTCAAATCAACAGATTTTGAAAGAAATCCATTTTCCTAAGATGACGCCTCCTTTGTTAGGACTTAGGACTCGTCCTAAATGATTAAGAAGCCCAGTTAGTAGGTAGTACATAGTAGTATTCGCCTGAAGTTCCTATTAAGATCTGACTTTTTAAAAAATAGCACAAAATTGCTCTAAAAAATGTATTTTTAAGTTATGACCATAAAAATAATCACTATACTTTTTCATCGTAATCACATTAATTTCAAAATAATATTCCTTATTCCTTAATGTATTTTTAAGATATGTATTTTTTTAGGATCCCAGAATTAAAAAGTAATACTGTTCATTTGTTATCTGTATTCTGTATTATTTTTGAACGAAATGACAGCAGACGCTACGCGTCAAAAGTTCATTACTTCATTCTGTTTGAATTTGAAAGTAAGTTAAAAGTTTTATAAACAAAACTCTCAACTATCTAGCAAAGTGTTCAAATAAATTTAACAAATACACGTTAAATAGACCAATGCTAATTATCCAATATACAAAATATAAGCATATTTCTTTGTTACACAAATATACCATCGTAAACAACACCGTTTATATTGTACCTAGGTGTGGCCCATAAGATTGCGTTTAAAGCTAATGAATCTCATACGTATTACTATTCCAGCAACCTCAAACCTGTGAAAGAAAACAGGAGTGTCCACCAAATCACCAAAAATGCCTATATTAGAATCTTGTTGGTCACCATGTATTTGGTCGTCAAATGTAAAGAGTGGAAGCAAGGCTGTAGCGGTGTACACCGCGGCTATGAGTATAGTGTTAATAACTTTTATTGCATACCAAATGGCTGGAGGAGATTCCACGCAATTGTGGAACCCACTGTTTGAGGCTGATGTTAGAGGATGTAAGTGTTTAATTGTTTATACACAGATTAGGCAAACTTAATTTACTATAGTTTTCAACCATAATTGTGTATGCTTGTTATGTCTCCATGACATAGTTCTATTGGATGTTAATTCAAATTTTTGTTTCGACACTTGTAAGTTCAAAAGCGTTAAAAAAATCACTACTCAATACTACCCATTTAAATCTATCTTACTAATGTTCTATACTTTTTAAATTTTCAGCCCTTCAAGTATTCGGAATTATATTCATTGTTATTTTTCTGATACTATTTGTTTCCTCATTCTTAATGGTAAGTGTTAATTAATTTTGTTTTAATTAATTAAATAAAACAACCAAAAATTTTGTAGACTGGAGGGTCTTGCTATGTCATAGTTTAAATATGAAATAGTATTATGATATATCTATTCTGGCTTGTGTGCTTTACACACAAAGTCTGTTATTCAATAACATATCTGTCACTCAAAGTAAGTAATATTTAAAAGTTACTGATATGCATTTATAGTTACATTAACAAACTATTAATAATAAATATTAATATAATTTATTTTTGGAAGACCTCACTAGGTCTTCTTTTTAGAGATTACACCTAACATCTCACAAACATTACCTTATTATTATGAATGATAGGGAACTCCGTAACAGTAACCTAAAGTATCAGATATCCGATAAAAAAAATTATCCACAACCGTAACCAAATCTGAAATAAAAGTTTCCGATAATACCGGATAGGGGTGGTATTTTTATTTTAGGTAGATAACACTCTATATTTATTTATAATCAGGTTCATTTTAAATAGCTGTAATAATTACTCACAGACTGATTGTAATTCGTACCAAATAAAACCATTATTTTACTTTTGATATTCCTGAAAATTTTAATATCGAAAGTAATGGATATTCCGAAATAATTTCATATCCATATCCGTAACCATTTCCGAAATTTCATATCCATAATATCCCTGCTTATTATGGAAAATGAAACCAAGCTACATTTGCTTATATACTTTTTACCTAATTATAAAAAATTTAAACCAAAACTACAGTTGCTTAAATACTTTTTACTTAAAAGAAAATTTAATTTTTCAGGTGATAGGCATGAACATCTGGATGCGGGGGTTGATGTTGCCGTGGATGCTAACGATGGGACTCATTATATTGTTTCAAATTGTTTTCAGTCTTTGGCTAATCGGAGGGTACTACATTTATGTAAGTATATTTCAAATCTTTCTATCCTAACCATAGTCTGCTAAAAGAAAAGGGTTAGGACATGTCGATACTGATTGTTTCCTAAAGGAATAAAAAAATAAATCTCGCTTTCAAATTGATTGATGATGAACATGATTTTGCAAACATAGACTTTATCTCCTCTATAGTTCAAGCTATTATTTATAACTGGCCTCTCTCCATGGTGTTACCTGCATTTGTGCATGCAATATATCCATGAACCATATTCTTGAATCACAATATCTGATAACAAGAACCTCATATAAATTGGTTGCATAGTTTTTAAGATTGAAGTGTACACAGGCTGAACAAATTGACATTGTTGTTATACTATGTAATGATATATTTTCTTGACAATTTACAGTTGGATGCCACATTTGCAGCCTTGCTTAACTTCCTATGGGTTTCATATAACGTAAGTAATTGACTATAACTACTTAATAACAATATCTATCTTTTAAGTTGGATCAAATTGCACATGGTGTGAAAATAATTTAATTTAAAATCAATTCAGGAATCAATTGTGGACAGACAACGTCTGTCTCTCTGTCTTTCTTTCCATCACGCTAAACTACTGAACCAATTAGAACGAAATTTGGTGCAAAGATAGCCTGGTGAAAGACATAGGCAATTTTTTATATCAATCCCCAAAAGGTTGCATGGGGGGTTGAAACTTTTTATAATTTAAGCTTTCACGGCGGAAACTTTGAAATTTAGTATGGTACACGGATGGTTTTGAGCCTGAGATAAAACATAGGCTACTGTTTAACTGGAAAAAAGGGTTATAAAGGGGGAAAGGGGGGTCAAAGTTTATATGAAAGTCCACGAGGATGGAGTCGCGGGCAACAGCTAGTAACATTTATGTGAATATATTAAGATTTTTAATTAAGAATTTCTTTAATATCCATTTGTACTTGGAATTAAATATATTTATTTAGATTTTCTTTCTTTATATTTTTTTAGATCTACTGTTGGCTGTGTGTGCTATCACAGTACCAAATAATTTTGGAGATGCAGTCGCCCAATATAGAGATTTTAGTAGAATATTAAAACGCTGTAAGTGAACAAATTACATCACAATTCCCTCCGTGTAACTTTTACCAAGCATTGATTGGTACACAATATTTTTATAAAGTAGGATTAATGATAATCGAGCTCTAATAAAAATTACAATTATTACATATTATGTATATTATGTATATACAGAATTTACCAATTTCCTATGTAATGTAATTATAATATAATATTATTCGTTATATAAAAATTTTCTCGAATATTGTAAGGATGTAAGGAAAATGCTTATATTTTTTTTACTAGTATTATGCATTTCTTGTTTACCTTGACAGTACTTTTAATCATTACAAGTTTCTTTATAAAAAAGTAGCATTCCTCTATATGTCCTATGTATGTATGTATGGTTAGATCTTAAAAACTGCGCTCGAGATTGTAATGCGATTTTTAATAGTGTTTGAAAAGAAATTCAATCATTATCTAATATCTCTTTTAAAACTACACAATTTATATTGAATGTTATAATATGCTAAGCATACAACAACATTTTCTATTTAAATAGACATATCTTGATTGTAGTTAGACAAGGATTAGGTTTAAGATAAGTTTTGTTCATAGTACAACATGTCCGTCCAATACAGACTGAAAATTATGATTTTTACATACCTGTATGATTTTCTGATATATCATGTTACTTTAAGAGTAATACTTTTGTATTAAAATTAAAAATAAAGATTTTATTAGTATTTTGTGTTTTTATTGGTATGACGTACAGGAGTTTGAGTCTTTTAAAAACAAAATTATGTAATTTAAATATCATTATTTAAAATAATGTAAGCAGTTATTTCTGCAAGCACACAAGTCACAACATATTCTCGAATTTCAAAGGATCCTTTAATCTTCAAATGAACAAGAAAACCGTCCAAATATGATTTAATATGTTTTAACGCCATCTATCTTAACAAATACAAACTGGCAAGTTGTCTTCATTACAAATGTATACGTTCTTCTAAAGCTTCATCATATTGATCATAGATGTCGCTTCCAACAATAATTCATTAAAGTTTTGTTAAATTGTAGGACCATGAGTTGTGACTAATAATAGCAAGTAGCGCTTTGCATTTAAATAAATTATTATTTTTTAAGTATGAAACCTATCCCATCGTATTTCAAAATGTTATTAAGCCTTATAATATTAAGGTTCCTTACAACCTTTTATTATTATCTCACTAATCTGTTATATTGTAAATTTTAATATCTTAATTCTTAAACTCCACTTATACTGCATATAGGTTAAAAAATAAAACAAATGTTGAAAATTCTTAATAAGTATTTTATTTGGACAAATAAAATCATTCTTCGTCAGGTAAAATAAAAAATATCCTCAGTTCGGAGATTGAAATGCACATAACAGGTAATTTTGATACATATGTATTACCAATTAGGTAATTACAACTTTAATAATATCTTAAAATACGATATATTAACGAAGCCTTTTAACTGAAATGAATAACATTCCTCATATTGCACGCAATAGCATTACCTTCATACAACACTTAAATATAATACTTTTAATATATAAAACAATAAAATCAGATTTCTCTACCAAAATAAAGTTATTTACGTGGAATGTATAGAAATGAGTATTTCACAAATTGTCATGAAAACACACTGATTAGTTCAAATAATTTAAGTTCCTTAGAGAGGCTTCGATACAACATTTTCAATTAATAATTACATTGGAATTATTCACAGAATTAAATTAACAATAACCTAATAAACGAATTTAACAGAAGTCTTTGAGCATTGTCAAAAAACTAAAATTATATTTTAAACAACATATTTACACTGAAATCTTATTTCGAATAAAGTAATATACAATACTTATAAATCTACTATAATTTACAAATTACATTACGTTGATTAAAATACTAATCTAAGTACAGTCAGGTGCTAACTATTGTACAATCATTTACAAAAGCTTAAACTGTCTTTAAAATGATATGCAAGAAGCTATATAGATAGCTTATATGTCTAATATTATATAGCCAATGTATCGTTTAGCTATGGCTACTTTTGCATTTTTCATTGTTCTAAACATCTGAAGTAGCGTAGGTACTAGAAAATTGTATTCCTATCCAGAATAATTAATTTTCCGTATCCGGTCATCATTTGAGTATTCATGAAGTCTCTCCGTAAAATATAGCTACATGGAATGTAAATTATGATAAGAATAATTTATATACACAACCACTATTTAAATGACGAAATAATCGAGTCATTCTTTAAACAAACAGCAAATTGCGGAAACAGTTGGACGCTACTGTAAGTTTCTCATTCTAATTAGTACAGCTATGAACTAGACGAATACCAATTAGTATTTGGAGGGGCCGATTTGTCTACTGGCTGGTGTGAGTGAGATGGGTGAGCTGAATGCGCCTGCGGGTGATAGAGATGGAACGATGGAGCTGGATGGAAAAATTGTGACTGTTCTAGTGATGACGCATAGTCCAATGCGCCGGGGACCGCGGCATACGCTTGAGGTTTTAGAGGTAATGGCGTATCGCCTAAATAAGGGTGTCTTAGTGCTTCAGAATAAGCGTTATTATCGTATGGCAGGGCGTATTGTTGTTTGTCTCTAGGTGAAACCGACCCAGGCGGCGTCATAGCGGAGTGATAGTCTGCGTAACTGCCATACGCTAAAGACCCGATGTCCGTGCCTTTGTGACCTAATTGCTCTCCGTATCCCGAACCTTCACTTCCTGGAGGCGTTGGCAACGGTCCAGATTGACCATCACCAGAGTAATATCCTCCTGTCCTCGCATCCCCTAAGAAATTACTCCTAATAACACTTTCCCTATTAGCATACAGCTGTCTCAACAACGCCGAAGCAGGCGTCGATGAGTGATTGCCCGGTATTTGTCTGTTTAAATGACTGAGAGGATGGTTTTGTGTTCCTATCCATTGAATGGTCGACTTTTGCTGCTGCTGCTTAAGAAGTGCATCTGTGGAAAAATCAGTTGGCCTGTGCGAAGTTTCTTTGCCGTCTAACGCGGGTAAATGTTTCGACATAGCATTTTCTAAGTCTCGTACTGAAGTCGCATCCGTGTTTTCGGGCATGGAGAGGGATGTTTTTGTTATATCGCGTTCAACAGGTGGTATCGTTGCTCCGGGGTTGGAAGAACTTTTCCGTCTCTCATCCTCTCTGTCTTCTTCATCTTCTGTTGTGTGCTTTCGCTTCTTTAATCTCCGCGCAGGCATGGGTGATGTTCGCTCGGGGGTTGCGTGGAGAGGAATAGGCTGTGAGTCACTGAGTCTAGTTAGATGAGTGACGTCAGACGTTGGTGGTACGTTTGACGCTGAATCGTTATTGGAGGGTGGTTCTGATCGTTCAGCAGCGTGTCTGGCTTTGGGCGGAGGTGCTCCCGGAGTATCGGCATCAGGTGGACCGTTTTCAGGATCACCTGTCGTCTCTTCTCGTTTTACTCCTTGCACACTCTCTTCTAATTGGCAGCAGTCCATCACAGTATTTGGGTATTCTCGCCCACTGGAAAAAGGAACATCCATTAGATATGAGACGTGAGCACATGATTCTGGACTTTTCCTCACCATTGTATGCTAATGGTAGGTTGTATTGATGGAACTGATAAGACTTTATGTTAAGGAAAATCTCGAACATTTGTAAACGATTGATAAAGCTTAGTTCTTCTGTTATATAACTATGGATTCTATATCTAATGGGATAGTTTAAAAGATGGAATTACCTTATAACATAATTGACGCAGATAATGTTTTGCTCCTCAGCGTTTTTGGATGAACAGACGACAGTCGCGCAGGTTTGCATCCAAGTGTAACCTCCGAGCTTGTTCATAATTCTATAATAGTGCGTGAGTACTTGTCCCTTATTCATTACTGCAACAAAATAAATAAAATTACATTCAAAAATAGGTCTATTGAATAGTTGATACCAGTTTTCATGGCTTAAAATAATCTGAAACAAACGATTAAGCAAAATGAAAAGGTTTCCTAGTAACTTCCTACTCCAAAAATTTTTACGATAGACCGTTTACGAATTCAGGTATACTTGACCTTGAATTAGCCACAATAACTTTGCAATGGTATGAATGTCTTAATTAAAGGCGATAGACGCATTATTCTACATTCAAAGGACAAAGTGTTTGACATGTGTATTGTGCTACGTGAATCATTAGCAATTTGCTTTTTGGTTTTGTTGTTTTATTGTTTATTGTCAATTCGCAGGTTGAATTGTGATATGTTGGAGACATGCCAGGGTATTAGGCGTCATTTGCTTCGGTCTTATTGTTTGTTGGCTTTAAAATACGTAATTGTGGGATTACCTTAACACGCGCTATTGTTATACCTGAAATTCCTCTATCATAAATTGTCTATGTTCTATCCTCTATATCCTTTGTTTACTTTATTATCTTATTCTAAATAACGTATGATTCAACATGCAATTCTTTACAAAGCTGTATAACATTTTACGACAACTCATCATATACTCAAATTTCTAAGAAAAATTTCAGTACCAGACTCAATAGAAGATAGTTGAATATTCGCTGGCCTTTCCCTGCTCGAATTGTTCGATGATGTGTCCACCCATGACCTGGTATGTGGTGAAATCTATCAGGTGTCGTAACGTCACTTAGTATTCAGGCATCGGCCATAGAAATCCATGTCAAGACGTCTGTATCAAGGTAGCAGGAAAATTTATGGACCTCCTTCGGTACTAAACAGTAGCGATTATTGTGATGCCCTTCGAATTATAAATTTGTCAATTTAAACGTGCCAACAGTTACTTCTGGGTATTTTCCTTTACATTTTTGCTTGTTCAATTTAAATACGTCGTTTTAAATGTTGCCAGTATGTGTTTAAAAAGTGTTTAAAACATTCCCATAATTGCAACGCGATTTAAAAGACCTCAGAGTAAGATCTACGTTTAATTTCTAGAATCTTAGTCGAAAAGTTGAATCTCAATCAGACTTGAAAGAGGTTAAAAGGGGAAAAGTTTAGACGCAAAGGCAACATTTGCCGCAAACCAGGCAAATATATCGCGTACTTTTTATTACGAGGCTCTGATATACGCATACCTTTTATAACTTTATGGTATAAAGAATACAATTTGAGCTAGCGCCGTATGGTTCGTCTTGTCTGTGATTTGAATAATAATTTCTTTGCCATCATTTCGTTTCCTTTCTCCGGCTCATTCGTGGGAAATGTCGTTCCTTAATGCTCTCTAGATGGCTTCAGCTTTATAGTAATGACGTATTCCGTCTTTATTCAGTTTTTATGAATTGTTTTGATGCGACAGAAATTTTGCCAGGAATATTTGATTAAAGTTTCAGAAAGAGATCTTTTATATGATAAAATATTATGTAACAAAATTAAACATTTTCGTCATCTTTAAATCGCCAAATATAAAGCCACTTATGTATGCCCATCCTCCATTACATTATATACCAAAACAGAATATTTATTCGGATCCAAAATGGCGGCCGATTCGAACACGAATCACGAACGAGTGACGTCACTAATAAACTTTTTCAAACCGTTGATAGTTTTACGAGAACATTAATTTGAATTTTAAATACAGAATGTCTGTCAGATGCCGGTCAAATGTGGACGGCCAAGGGGCTAGCAGAATGATAATTGTTTTATTAACATAAAACTCCGGGTGTATACTAGAAAGCGGGTAATTTGGATACGATCGTAGACGCGTACAAAATTCTGATGCGCACATTGACGGCATTATACATTATTTGTACAGAGATAATAAAATTGGATGATTATGTTTAAACTTCCGTCAGTGAGCGGCTGTTGAATTCCTAAACGATATTATTAAGTAAAAGGATAATAATTTACAATGATTTCCCTAAGCGGCAACGTCAGGTGTTTTTGAATTGTTTTTTAAAACGTGCTAACATCATAATATCGTTTTGCCTTTGACATCATCCACGATAGACAATACAGTAATATACAGTAAATATTATATTTTTAAATTTCTAGCTGTGTCTTTTGATTTTACTTGTGTAAAATCCAAATTTTCTAGAATTTCATAGATTTTTTGACTCATACTACGTCACCGTTAGCTGTATACAGCTAGAACAAAAATGCAGAATTATTTACACTATACAATTTTTGAGTTTCACTAGTTACATATTATTAATACTTACAATCTACATGGCATTTTCTAAGTTTGTTCGCGTCTTCCCCGTGACATAGGGCGTACAGGTTCTTGCCGGTCAACTCCTCCGCCGTGTACCCCAGTAACTCCTGGACCCTGCTGTGAGTTCAGATATGTTTATTATAACGTACAGTTTAATCTTTTAGAGCACTTGGTTTAAACTTTAAAGGTACAACTCTAAAATAGTAATAACAGGTGGGTTATTGTTTCCATATTGTGGTCGTAAAATATCCTACAAAGAAGATCGATGACATCTGCATAATTTCTCTGATATAGCAGAAAAAATGTATTGCGTATTTGATTCAAATTATACGAATGTTTTATACTATTTCTTTGTACATACAGGATTATATAGAGAAAATATTACACAAGGTTTGCAAAATCAATCTTTAATACCTCGGTTCGCAGTGCGCTATCCTAAAGTCGAAGTTTATCCTGGTGACAAACATATCCGACTCCAGTCTGATCTCATGCACGGACGGTGGTGGTAGAGCGATGGCCAACGCCACCATCCCCAACAGAGCTGGTGGTGACTTCCGACTGTGAGAGAAGGTGTACTGCGGCCGAAGTCTGCAGAGCATTAGTACCACCTGGAAAGAAAGACATGGTTTTAACATCTGGATAGATCAATGTAATTTGCATATTGATAAACAATATGTCAGCAGATATTGGCGCACATATCTGGTATATTGTTTCTGATGTTATCAAGAAAATTAGCATGATTACAGATCATTTTATACAATTCGAGCAAAATGTACATTGAATTACGTGAAAAAAGGGTATTGAGTATGGTATATATCAGTTTATTCATCATAATTGAATCTTGTCATGTAGTAAGATCAGGGCCGCGCCAACCCCCGGTAACGCCTGTGTGCAGATCCTATGAAGTGCCTGTTTTTTAACGAAACGAATAAAAAAACGAATTTAATTTTTTAAGGAATATTATAATTATTAATTGACTTGTTCAATAAGCTTAATATATTATGTTTTGTTGTTTACAAGGCCTTTGTTCTCTCTATTGTACCTACTTACTTATACATACTCTACTACAAAAAAAAAAATAATTTCGGTAGCAGTGGCGGCGCGGCGCCCCTATTTTGTTGGCGCCTGTGTGCACCGCATGATTATATTATATATGATTATATTATAGTTTATTCATAGCTTGTCAAAGCAAGACACTGATAGACAAAGTTTCCCACTTTAGGAAATCATAGATTAGTAAATGTCTTCTATTTCTTGGACGCGATATAGTCTATAAGAATACAGTTAACCTAATATTAAAAATAATCAAATCCCGAGCGTTAGCAATATTGTCTGGCATCGCAATTTATGTGACTTCGCGACGTTATTTTTCTCGTAGTTACATAGAAATTCTATCAAGACTTCGCAAGCCGGGAGTAATATGTTACGTGTCGAAAATGAGGAATAAGCTGCCAAAGATTCCGTAAGAAACCGGAGTCACGTATACAGGTAATGTCTAATACCTAAGTACTATTTTGCTTTAAAGAAATCTGTAAAATTTAGTTAGTATGTAGAAGACAGGTACGATATAGGTACCTATATTTCAAAAACAAAAGTGAATCAATTATATCTGATTTGAAACCAAAAAACATTAGATGTTAAAACATTAGATAGAACATGAATTAAAAATATGTAAAACTTATTTACCAAATTATGAATAGCATCTGAGTCTTCAAATTGCTTAGAAAGGACCAAACGTACCAATAGGCAAAGCTTTTACAAGATAATAGACAACTTTAAAACCAGTAAGTCTTCTATAGCTGAGAGATAATTATCTGAATCACCTCGAAAGGTTTCCAATTAAATGTATACTAATATGGGACCTATTAAACATGAACTTTATCCAAATTTCAGTAATAAATGAATGGCCCTCGGCATAGATCTAGTAATAAACGCTTTTCTCTAATCGCTCTGTCGATATTTGCGAATTGTATGAGCCATTTAGATGGAGATAAATTAAATTATGGGTTTAATTTTCTAATTTGTACTTAAGATTTGTTACCGGTTCGTGACTCGGTTTGCGGGTAAATACCGTTTATATATCGTTATTGGTAGGTTTTTAATATTGTTAATATTTGATATTTAATTGTTAGGCACATTTAATGTGTTACTGCTACCTACATACTTATGAAAAATAATTAAGTGTGAATATGTACAACTAAATATGTAAAATTTTTCTTTTCAACATCTATTGTAAACGTTCACACTCAATTGTTGTGATATTACAAAAATCTTCAACCAAAAAACGTTTTATTACATTTACTTAAACGGCACTTAATAAAACAAGGGAACGTTTTTACGCCGGAACAATCTATTAAGAACAGTTTTACGCACCCAGTATATTATTCTCCGAGTTAAGATATAATCACATTTTATTTCCTAGCACCGAGTTAAGGCAAAAATTATGGGCCGTGGTTGCTGCCTTGAGGCACCCTACGCGGCGCAATAACTCTAACAATAATATTTGTGATCTAAGACGGATAAAATGACCGCAAAATTGTTCAGAGGTTATAAAACGACTCACTTTACGCTTTAGTATATTATTATGGGCGTTTAAATTGAAATATTTATATAATGGAATTATGTTTAACGTTGTTGAAGGCGTTTGATAAATACAAAGATAAAAAATACATTTAGAAAAGTTACTCTAATATTACGTTTCATTAACTTATTGATGCACAATATAAAACATAATAAGAGATTCTGTAATCTGCTACTTCTGATACCCACCCTCCAGTTACCACCCTCTCCGTATCTTGCCATATCACCCTCCTTGCTTCTTCCAACCTAGATTGAAAATGAAAATTCAGCGTACATTTTTATCTCAAACACTAGATAAGAAAAATGTCCACAAATTTTCAGTCCCATCTACTAATGACTCGGAAATATGTAAATCTTCGTGATAAAAAATCTGTCGTGGCTTGCAGTCTATTTGTTAAATATTTTTTTTAATGGAGTTTAAATTTGGATCCAACACTTTTAAATTGTAAGAATTTTGAAGCAAGTTAATAAACAAACTTTTGCATCAATAAGTTCAATCTACACCTCCTTATAGACAAATAATTAATCTATAGTTTCTAATGTAGCAGCATGACTCTTACCCTGTATCCCGAAGACTTGAAATGGCAGCCTCGCTTGGTGAGAGTACTCTTCATCCTCACGCAGAATGCCCGGTCCATTCCTCGGTAGAGTGACCCACTTGCTGCTAACGTCATTTGTGCTGATACTGTCAACAAAAACAATAACTTTTTTATTTAAAAAACAGCTTCAACTTACAGGTGGCCAGAAGCTATATTTTGACTATATGTTTGCAAATAATATAAGAAATATCTGTGACTTAAACAATGAAAGGTGCCAATTAATTATATTTAGCAATTTATCAAAATCTTGTATGAAAAATATTTTTCTTTGCCAGAAAACCTTCGATGAAGTAACGTGTTCCTTCACCTAGCAAATAGTTTTATCAAAGTCAAATCAAGTCAAAATTGACTTTGTAAACATAATTACAAGTTATAGTAAACACCAAACGGAAATAGTTTATTCAATCGTCCGCGATACGGCTTTAAAATTCTATTGAATGGTTAAACGTTAAGTCATTCAAATATCGTTCTGATGGCTTGATTGATTAGTTGGCTGGCTATCTAATTAATTCGTGAATGAACCGAGATCGGGACACCACGCCTTAATTGATTTCGACGATGATGCTCTGGTGCCTGAGAAATTGGTCACCGTCTCTCAAACTGGAGTAACTCTGCCTATTTCGTAATACCAATCTGTAGAACTATTTGCTTATTTTAGAAGTAGCTAGAATATGTGTGTTTAATATAATGCATTTAGTGAGTGTTACTTAAAAGAGAATGCAAATTTTACTTCTTATCTTCACATAATAGATAGGTTCGTGTTCCCAAATATAACATTATATTTTTACTTAAAAGATATAAAAAAATGTATATAGCCACGTGAGTTAAAGCAAGAAATTTCAAGAAATACCATGATGAATCACACGAGTGTTTACTACGTACGCATCATTTGACTAAGTACAATACTATTGTAACCTTGATGCTTTTGGATTTTCCTGTATAAATTTGAAACAATCATTTTTTAGAAAAAGATTAAGATTTAAAAATTACTCATACATTTTTACAAATAAGAATGTATTGTTTTCATGTTAAATTTTATTGAATTACTCATAATCCTTTAAGATTAATCAAGCGTAAAGTTCTAACTAATATACATACTACAACATACTACTATAATAATAATAATATATATTACTCATTTTATATAATAACGCCTAAGCGGTCTTCTAAATGATTTCTCGAAATTGTATGCTAATTAGAGAATTTTAAAGTTTAACCCACTCATGTTCCTCCTAAAATATTAGTACTAAAACCAATACTGCGTCCATAAACTTTAAGAACCTACATCTCATCATCACAGGGACCATTTCTACGGCCATCAAAAAGACAATTCACAATTTTATACGCTTTTCACTCTCGAATCTTCCTTTACTACGCCATTCTGTGTAGAATGCTCAGCTGTCACCTCCGATCCTGGTATTTTTTCAGCTACCCCCGTTTTTTGAGCGGGCGAGTAAATTGAAACTGATTGTGTTCTCAACAATGAAAGCCCGTTAGCTTAAGAATCAATTTGTGTAAACTGCCTTCGACGTGTGAGCTTTTTTAGCTTGTAATCAGGATACGTGTGAAGTAATGTATTTTACTCTTGCTACTGATTTAGTCTGCCTAGAATTATTGAGAATAAACCTATTTTTAAACGCAGATAGATGGCTTAGAGAGGCATATAGATGTTTGTTTTTTTTTGAGTATTATTATATTACATTGGATTATGTATGGTGACATAATATTCGTTTAATGTAAATATTTTCGATATATCTATTTTACAGCTCGATGAGAAAGGCTTTAATATTTAAGTTATTACTTAAGCACGACTTAACCTTAGTTTATTTATAAAATTATACTCTAAGTAAGGATAAGATCAGCATCACCACACATACAACGAACAAGTTGAACACTAACGAAACTTTAATTTTAACAACAATAATAAAAACGTCGAGTGCAGTGGACCGAGAAGTGCTATTTGTCAGAGAAATTATATACGAGATTTTTTGCTCATTACAAATTTTAATTGAACTAAGCACCTATCGAGCGTTTCCTAGAGGAGTTACAGCATTTGCTCTGTGGCGCCCGAAATTCAATTCCCATAGCGACAAAACGAAATATTAATCAAAAATATAAAGCTGGAACTGACTCCCCATCGACCGTTTCATGAGGTCAGAACGCGGCGTGCCGAATTCATAATCTAATTTCGATTATACAACACTTATTAAGTGAAGCAGGAAAGAGATTAGTATGATCCATTTCTGAGGCGCTTAGAAAGTTGATGACAACGATGTTACTATCTACGTGACTGTCATTATATTGTATGGCCTTTATAAGGTTACCTCAGTTGTAAGATATAGGCTATTTTGATTTAAGAGAAAATATTATCAGGCTACTGTCTTTAGGTAGGCATTAGATGGATACAAAATTAGTTTAATCTATATTCTACGATAAAAATATTTTGATTTGAGATTTGTAACGTTCGCCAATTACGTTCTAATTACATCGCATTACGTTGAGTTTATTTCAATGAAAGATCTTACGACAAAAACTTTATCTTATTTGTTAGTGTAAAATTGCATTAAATAGATTGGGTAACGGTCGGTCGGTCTCTTAATAAATGACAGCTACTTTCTTAACTTTTTCTTGAATTTCTAATTTATTCCGTACGAATAGATCTAGGTCCTAATCTAAATTTTGATACATAAAAAGCAAAGCCACGTTAAACGGGTCTAATGAACTTGCAAAAAGTCGCCGGGATGACTTCTTTTATTTTCTTGAAACTTTTTGCTTGGCGGTTCAGCGCCGTATGTTCGGTAACAAAAATTGTTATTGTTGTACTTTATAAATTTTAACCGTGAAACGGAAAATCTGGTTTGCGTTTTTTGAATTACTTATTCCTACAAAAACGTTTATAATATCTTAATCAATATTTTCTCGATGTTGGGAGACTAAATCGTGGATTATTTCAGCATTTTTCACAGTTGAGTCATTGCTACTATTTTTGTTATAAATGAAACTGAATTGTTTTATCCGTACTTGTATTTAATTTTGGCACGTTTTCACTTTATCTTTAAATCTTAATGCCTATTTACTAAAGGTGACCTTAATATCAATGTGTCTATTTAGAAAGGAATCTATTGAAATCAATTATCTAATTGATTTCAATAGATTCCTTATATATTTCAATAGATAATCTTATCTTAGTGACTCATATTTGATAATACCAGCTAACATAAGATATCATATAGAGGATATTATGTCTGTTGACTCACCATCAGGGTTATTAGTTCCATGCTGGCTTCCCTCTTCACTGCCTGATGCCGGACTGTTGAGGCCAGCTCCTCCTCTTCCAGTGAGGGACAGACCTAGTTGTTCAGCGATCTCAGCATGATCTGCCTGATGCACGTAGTCGAATATACTGCTGCCAGTCATTTCTACCTGTTAGAGATCATTTAAATGTTAGAAAGGATGATATGCGTCGTTTGAGACATCTGGAGATATGTTTTGGATATCTGTGTCAAGTGTCCAAATCAATTGTAACTTAGGTTATAGATATAGGTATGCTAGCAGCTGATAGAATAAACTTTATAATTAGAGATTGTGATGTATGGAATATTCACTAAATGCTTAAGTTTATACTTAGCCCGTTCATAGCATAAAACATAGTGACATTACATTGGCTGTTTCTTATGTAGACTTATAGTTATTAGAAGATCTTTGAAATTCCGAAACTGTTTTGATGTGGTTAATAAATAGAGTAATTCTTGAAGAAACAAGATTAAAACATAAAATAAATCCTCAAGAGTTCAAATGTACTCGTATGTATAAGCACATTACGTGATGTGTTCCATGAAAATTCCAATTTCCATTTTTACAAAGCATGTAATTACATAAAAAATTGTCATCGTTCATGAAATCAGTTGCTATCCGACGCTGACCCTTTCACGGCATATGCAAATGCGTAAATAAATTTATCAAATATAATTGTGGGACCTTATTAGGCATTCATGTGTCGTGTATCCGCAGTGGTGGCTCGCATGAGAATAGCTAAGACAATGGTGACGTTACGGTGGTCGTTTCTTAGAAAGATGTTCAGTTTATGGTCTTTACCGATTCAACGATCGCCCGCTCACAAATTTGACCTGACAGCTGAGCTGATGTTGAATTGATGTTCGTGTCATATGCTGGGAAATAAGACATCCTGTTGTTGTTGTTGTATGTACGAAGTTTGTTTGTGATGACATTCTTTGTGGTACTGGTATCCCTGCATGTGTAAGTTAGTACCAGAATGGAGCCTACTACAAATGCCCCGAAGTTACCATCATACATGACTAAATTTATAGATGCAGTATAACTGCGCATTACATAGCATCTTTTAATCTACAAAGCCGAATATCGATTCGTATCACCTTCGACTGCTCAAGGAGCTAGACCAACCTTTTCCTTAACAAGTTACGAGAAAATCTTAATGCTTCAGAGTCACGTAAATGATTTCGAGCAGAGGGTCGGAACATGTCAAAACAAAAAGTAAAGTATCCATTGCGTTCATACGAAAATACGGTTTCACATTGTCGACGTTATCAAGGCTGCCGAAAAAATGTGTAACAGAATTTAATATAGCTAAGCCGGGTATAAGAAAGTTGTATGTATTTACCAGGAAGTTTATGTGTTTTATATAAACGCACACTAAGAGCATGTGAGGTGTTCGTGGCGATGTGTGTGTGTCTGTATTAGGATGAGAAGCACGCCCGCGCCTTGCCCGCACGTGACCGGCATCTCGCATTTCTTTCCCCCCATGTTCCGTCTCCCTCGCACCACCCTACAGCCATTTTGGATCAACTGTTTCCCAGTTTTCAGATCTTTTCCATTTCCTTCTAATTTAGTATGTTTTAATCTTTCGTTTATTACATTTTTGGGGCTATGTAAATTGCTTCTTTTTACCTAATAACTAAAACATATAAAGCAGTTTTCTGTTTTATATTGCAACCTTCTCTATGACCGAACACTGCATATAACTAACTCTAACATTAGCAAACCATAGATAACTGAAACAATTTTCTCATGAACCTTAATCTCTTGAACGCGATAACATTTTGATATTACGACCGACACTAGTGAATTCAGATTCTGTAGTTGTTAAGCCGAGAGACGAAGAAAGGGGTATCTTTAAACCCACGTAGGCGATATAACACGTGTCGCGATCATATCACACCGGATGTCTTTGACGACGATTGCATCTGCGTCTCGTGTGATGCTCAATGGATGTTGTTTCGTAGACCTTAGATAAGGAGTTTGAGTTTGACTTAGCTGAAGGCCGTCTAATTGGGAAGGCTATTACTAGACGTTGTGACTGCTAGAGTTTAGAGTATTTTCAAATATACCAGTTTTTTAAAGTTGTAGCGTCATTTTGATTTGTAATTACGTAAAAATTTTGCAATTATTTAATAATCTTTTATAGTATAAATTGTCGACGAAGTTATCATACTATGTGAGTAGACTATTTATTTTTAAAGATTTAGTTGTCTTATAAAAAATGACGTAAGTTTCTATAGGATATCTCATCTCTTAAGTTACTGAAGCGATTTTGAAGATTATTTTATCAATAGAAAGCTACTTTGTACTGTCGCGTAAACCTCACAATATGCCAATACAAACAAAACTGGGTTTTACGTGAGCAAAACCGCGGGATACAGCGTGCTTGTAGCGACAGCTACTACTACGCCTAGTTCTGAATCACGTTTATGCTATTTTTTCGAGACTTAGCATATATCAATAGCATATACAACTCCCGTTCTCGACATTAAACCATCGGCCTATCAGCCTGCCATTTGACTGGTCGTGGATCTTTCGTTTGGTCCAGATAGTTTCGTTTGGTAACATCCTTATTACCTCCTCAAGCTTATTATAAACTAGCTGTTGCTCGCGACTTCGTCCCCGTTGATTTGTTTTTCCATTATTTCTTCGCTCCTCTAGCCTCAGCGTGATGTTATGTAGCCTTCCTCGATAAATTATCTATTCAATAAAAAAAGAATTTTTCAATTCGAACCAGTAGTTCCTGAGATTAGCGCGTTCAAACATACAAACTCTATAGCTTTATATATTAGTATAGATTACATAGAAAGACATGTGATACTTACTTGTGATAATCCTAAATATATAGAAACAGTTTCGGATATGTACAGGAACCTGCCGTCCGCCGCTACCGACAGCGCGAACCCGTCGAGAGACTGCCAAAGAAATACACTCAATAAGTACATAAGTATATAAGCCCATTAGTTATAGTTAGTATTATAACATTAGTATACAAGCCCAAGAAAAACACAAAAAGACTAAATAGCTACAAATATTTAAATTTAAAAGAAATGAACGTTTGAAGCGGACAAAACCAGAAAAAATTGTAAAATGATAAACATATGAGATCCTTTTGCATTAATTTTGAATACTTTTTAAACATGTTTGTTGAACTCCATAATTCGTTAAATTATATCTAAGTATGGATAAAATAGTCTATTACTTTTTGAATTCCTTTTTTTATTTAATTAAAAAAAATGGTCGCTACTTCGCACAATTTTATAAGAAAATTTTAACATCAAATTTAAATACTCATCCCAGAGTTATTATTATTATTTATTTTATTTTATTCAACCTTAAGTCAACTCTTATCTAACAAGATACAAACAACGAACAATAAAAAATGCCTAATAACGTAACCAAACTTGCATTTGCATCACACATAGTTGAGAAATGATTAAGCAACGTTAAAAAATAAATTAAGTATCGACCTACTGATTTACGCGTAGCGCCGCGGAGGCATTGTCGGAGTAAGGTCAGCAAAAACATGAATTTATTGTGATTTGTAATTTTACGCTAGTTTATTTTTAATCTGTGTAATTATATATCTGCAGATAAAAAATAAGTTCGTTTAGTACAGTGGGTTCTGTTACAGTTTACAGTTTATAATAATTATTACCTCCGATTGCAGTCAATAAAAAATATTTAGTCACAAAATAAGATTTATTTCTGTACATAGTAAAACTATGTAACATTGATTTAATAAAAAACAATTTATAAAAATATATCTGGTGATTTTGCTGACCGTACATACGATAAAAACTAAATAGCTTCATATCCATCGATACTAAATAGACGGCAAAAAACCTAAACAAATAAAAGCAAGACAGTGAAAAAATTCTATAATCAACTACCAGAAGCTATAATCTACGTTATGCTAGAAGAGAGTCATATAAATGACTTTTTTATTTATAAAAGTGAGATGAACTTATGAATCACTTACTCAATAAACTTAATAAAAACATATTACTTAAGATTACAAAATTAAGTAGAAAAAATATTTTTCTTTGCTAAATTTAATTTGTTGTGTTTCTACCACTAACAGTAATATTAGAAATTATCTAATATTTTAATTTTTTTAGTCTCTGTTGACCTTATGTTTTGCGACTTTATATTTTTTATTTATTTTATAATTAAACAAATTAATAAAAATTTTCGGTAGTTCCATTACTTTATATCATTTTCAAGTTATCATTAAGCACGGCGGGTAACATTTTTTGCCGCATAAGTTAACAGTCACAAGTTAAAGCGAGAATTATTTTTAACCGTTAAACTTATTTCTATTACTTAAAGTTAGGTTTATTGTCACATTCGACTTTCAAATTTATATAATTTAAATCTTTTTATAAACTTATTATTATTTTGAACATAATCTTCTTGTATGTTTTATAATATTTTACATAAAAAAACGAAACAAATTTTTAATCCTCAATCAATAGAAAAATCCCTACTTGATAAGCCTTTTATAATCTCCTGAACATCTTTAAGATTAGTTTAATTTCGCATTAATATATCTTCTATGTTAATTTAATCAGCAATTTTTTAAATCTTAATTATTTACTTATTAGATTAGATTAACTGTCCTTTTAATAATCGACTAGTAGTAGTAATACCCATACAAAAAAATAGCACATTAGTCCGATCGAAGCTTGGAGATCTCGCAAATACATTGAAAAACCTTAAATCACTTGTAACTTTTTTCAAAAATCATTACTCGCCAAGGTCGTACGACCTTGCAGTTGCATGTTCCGATTTTTTACGTAAAAACGTTCAAATACAAATGGTCCCGCTACGTGCATAAAAAAATCCTTTTCTTCGGAATCACGTATTATTTTCAATCAGAGTTAAACCGCAGCTCACAATATA